>JARJDV010002646.1:0-17521 GCA_030264675.1 Anaulacaspis nigra
GAAAAAGAAACAAGGGAAAAGAAAGCTAAAGCGGAGAAAGAAGCACAAGAAAAGACAGAAAAAGAACGAGTAGAGAAAGAGGCAAAGGAAAAAGAAGCAAAGGAGAAAGCGGAAAATGAAATAAAAGAAAAGGCAGAAAAAGAAATAAGGGAAAAGAAAGCTAAAGCGGAGAAGGAAGCACAAGAAAAGGCAGAAAAAGAACGAGTAACGAAAGAGGCAAAGGAAAAAGAAGCAAAGGAGAAAGCGGAAAAGGAAATAAAAGAAAAGGCAGAAAACGAAACAAGGGAAAAGAAAGCTAAAGCGGAGAAGAAAGCACAAGAGAAGGCGGAGAAAGAACGAATAGAGAAAGAGGCAAAGGAACAAGAAGCAAAGGAGAAAGCGGAAAAGGAAACAAAAGAAAAAGCAGAAATCGAATTAAATGAAAAAGCAGAAAAAGAACTAAAGGAAAAGGAAGCAAAACTAAAAGCAGAAAAAGAGGCAAAGGAAACGGCAGAAAGAGAAGCAAAGGAAAAAGCAGATAAAGTATTAAAAGAAAACGAAGCAAAGGATAAGGCGGAAAAAGAGGCAAAAGAAAAAGCGGAGAAAAAATTAAAAGAAAAGGCAGCTAAAGAAAGAGCAGAAAAGGAGGCAAAAGAAAAAGAGGAAAGTGAAGCAAAGGAAAAGAAAACTAAAGCAGAAAAAGAAGCACAAGAAAAGGCAGAAATCGAAGCAAAAGAAAAGGCAGAGAAAGAACTAAAGGAAAAGGAAGCAAAAGTAAAAGCAGAAAAAGAAGCAAAAGAAAAGGCAGATAACGAGGCAAAGGATAAGGCAGAAAAAGAAGCAAAAGAAAAAGCGGAGAAAAAATTAAAGGAAAAAGCAGCGAAAGAAAAATCCGAAAAGGAAGCTAAAGAAAAAGAGGAAAATGAAGCAAAGGAAAAGAAAGCTAAAGCAGAAAAAGAGGCAAAGAAAAAGGTCGAAAGAGAAGCGGCAGAAAAAGCAGAGAAAGAAGCTAAAGAGAAAGCAGATAAGGAACTTAAAGACAAAGAAGTAAAACTCAAAGCCGAAAAAGAAGCAAAGGACACTGCAGAGAGAGAAGCTAAAGAAAAAGCAGAAAAAGAGTTAAAAGAAAAAGAAGCCAAATTGAAAGCGGATAAAGAGGCGAAGAAAAAAGCGGAGAAGGAAGAGAAAGAGAAAGCAGAAAAACTTGCAAAAGAGAACGCAGAGAAGGAGGCAAATGAAAAAGCAGAGAAAAAGCAAAAAGAAAAGGAGGCAAAGTTGAAGATGGAAAAGGAAGCAAAGGAAAAGGCAGAAAAAGAAGCCAAAGAAGCAGCAGAAAGAAAAGCAAAAGAAAAGGCAGACAAAGAAGAACAGGAAAAGAAAACTAAAGCCGAAAAACAGGCGAAGGAGAAAGCAGAGAAGGAAGCGAAAGAAAAGGCTGATAATGAATTAAAGGAAAAAGAAGCTAAATTGAAAGCAGAAAAGGAGGCAAAGAAGAAGGCAGAAAGAGAAGAAAAAGAAAGGGCAGAGAAATCAGCAAAGGAAAAGGCAGACAAAGAAGCAAAAGAAAAGGCGGAGAAGGAAAAGGAGAAAGCATTGAAAGAAAAAGCAGAGAAAGAAGCCAAAGAAAAAGAAATCAAGGAAAAGGACGCTAAACTGAAAGCAGAAAAAGAAGCAAAAGAAAAAGCTGAAAAAGAAGCTGAGAAGAAGAAAGCAAAAGAAAAGGCAGACAAGGAATTACACGACAAAGAAGCTAAATTGAAGGCCGAAAAAGCAGCTAAGCAAAAGGCTGAATTGGAAGTACAAGAAAAAGAAAACACAAAAGCAAAGCAAAAGGCAGAAAAAATGGCTAAGGCTAAGGCAGAAAAAGAGGCAAATGAAAAAGAAGCAATGGATAAGAGATTGAAAGAACAGGAAGAAAAGCATCTAAGAGAAAAGGAAATGAGAGCTGCTGCAGAAAAAGCAAGACAACTCGAATCAGAAAAGACAAAATTACGAAAATCATATGACGATACTTCAACTAGTGAAGAAATGTCATTTAATGCCAAAGTAACAACCACGAGGAAATCTTCAGTTAAATCCGACAAAAGTGACGATTCTTCTTCATATCAAAGACGTGGTCGCAGTCCAATAAGATCGAAATTAAGTAGCCAAGATAGTAGTGGTAATTTGGAGAAATATAAACCATCACGACAAGCTATTCAACGCGTTATGGATAAAAAACCTACATTTTGCACAGGGTTAACTAATCGTACAGCAACAGCTGGAACTCGTGTTAAACTCATGTGTACAGTTCTGTCATCGAATGAAACTCAAGTTGAATGGTATAAAAACGGTCAATTGATGGAATCAACGAATAATTTGATCATATCTTACGATGATGGCGTTGCAACTCTTGAATTTCCAAATACCTCGGTATCTGATTCGGCTGAATATACCTGCATAGTGAAAAATAATCAAGGATCATCTACAACAAGAGCAGAACTTAAAGTTTACGAAGGTTTCGAAGCTACACCAATTCCTCCTACATTCACACGACCAATTCGAGAACAATATCGATGCGCTGGCAACGAATTAATTTTAGAGTGTAGGATTAGAGCACATCCAACACCAACCATTTTGTGGTTCAAAGATGGCAGGGAAATTGAACAAAGTGATCAATACAACTTGTATTATTCTGCTGATGGAATATGCAAATTAACCGTGCAGAATCCAACAGAAGAAGATTCTGGATGTTATTCATGTCGCGCAGAAAATAGTTCTTGGAGTGACCAGATTTCGCATTATGTCACTTTTACGGGCAAAAATGATTTCATTGCTAGTCGAAGTGATAGATCTTCAAAACCTGTTATTGATTCGAGAAAGCCACATCTCAGTAATGTATTGACCGACGCGTATATTCCAAACGGAGGTGTTTTGGGACTTCAGGTAGAAGTGAAAGGTAAACCAACTGAATTCAATTGGTATAAGGATAATACCATTCTTCCAAAGCTATCATCAAGACATAAAAGTTTCTATGAGCATGGTGTCTATACTTTAGTCGTTCCGAAAGCTCTAGAATCAGATATTGGAAAGTACACATTTAAAGCGTGTAATTCTTATGGCAAAATTGAAACATCAGCATATGTGGATATTGTAAATCCAACCAAGATCCGTGATGGTAAACCAGCCATGTTTCTCTCAAGACCCGATACCGATTTACAAATTGCACATGGGGAAGATATTACAGTATCATTCCGACTTGCTGGTGATCCCAAGCCTAAAGTTACTCTCATGAAAGGACTAAAGGATATTACAAACAGCCACCGATGTTTGAAATTCACATCGGATGATTACATTCGGTTCAGTCTGAAACGCGCCTCCGATAATGATATGGGCACGTATTGTATACTGGCGAAAAATCGCTATGGATGCGATCGAGCATTCTTTACCGTCAAGTTGAGAATACGTGCACGTTCGGCGTCTCCGCTGACGCGACGCACCGGTCCTGAAATTCTCGACGAGATTCCAAGCTACCAACAGAGGCAGTATCTCAAAGGTAAATAGAATTTGTCTATTATTATCCATCGACCTCAATGATTTCACTCACCTGTTTATTTGTATTGCTTGTTTAATGTCATTCTAATTGCCAGTAAATGTTTAACCATTCCACTAGTTAGTAGGCAATAGATTGAAACTATTAATGCTTTATATAACCATCGTTTGATTGAAGTAATTGTGGAAAATGAGATTTTCATTAACAATCGAGGGCAATACATTTACAAGTGGATTGCACAGTGGTGTGAATACGTTATCACTAATCCGAAGCATATGGGGTAACAGGAACTGTGCCATAACGGACTTTTTGAAATATCTAGTTGGACATCATTGTAATAACTATTGAGCTAATCCAGGTATAGTTTTATTGATTTATGATATGTTTAACTTTAGATGTGCCCGGACCAATTTCTTCACCGCCTGTGATGATTGATACCGGAAATAATTGGGTATCATTAACATGGGGCAAACCAGATTATCGAGGTGCCGCTCCTGTACTAGCATATAAAATAGATGCATGGCAAAAAGGTGGTGAAACTCGATGGGTTGAACTTGGAATTACACCGATTAATAGCTTTGATGCTTTCAATTTGACACCAAATGCCGAATACCAGTTTAGAATAACAGCGAGAAATCGGTATGGATGGGGTGATCCTGTAAATAGTGAACCAATTGTGGTTGGCCGCCATATTGAACTGCCGGAAATCATTAAGAATCTTCCCGGTCATTCAAAAGCACTTGTCGGAACAGACTGTACATTTGTCTGCCATATTCGAGATGATACAAATGCGCAAATTCGATGGTATCGTGATGGATTTGAATTAAACACGGAAGAGAATCCACGCTTAATATTAAACAACAATAATGGCATTTGCTCTCTAACCATCAAGAAAGTACGTTCAAATGATGGTGGAAGATATTCCTGTGAAGCCATCAACAAAGTCGGTCGTGTTGCTAGCTTTGTACGCCTTGCAATTGTAAACGACGCGAAACTTCTTTTAGCGGATGAAAATCTCAGAAGGTAAGCTCGTTTTGAAATGAATTTATTTATTAGTCACTTACATTTTATGTTGCTTGCAGAGCACTTGAGGATGAAAACATTGAAATTCCACCAGTATTTACAATGCGATTGCGCGATCGTCGTGTGCAAGCGAGTTATCCAGTACGACTCACCTGCCAGGCGACTGGCCATCCAACACCTAGCGTAATTTGGACCAAAAACGGAGTAGTTTTATCCATGGACAATAACAGGGTGCAATGGTCAGAAAACAATTTCCATACGCTGGAGATTTTCAAGACATCGATTGAGGATTCAGGAATCTACGGTACGATCGCCAAGAATGCTTTCGGCTCCGTGTCTTGCAGATGCAAATTGGTGGTGGATCATGGCGTTAAGGCGTACACAGTACCAGTATTCAAGGGTGCATGCAACCCTAGCAAATTGCAAATAAACGAAGGTGAACAGATTCATTTAACTGCACTGGTTGAAGCGCATCCAACAGTTAATGTCGTCTGGTATCGCAATGGAATGCGCCTTCGACCGTCACGAAAGACGGTGTCGACATTATCTCACGACGGACGCATTGAGCTCTCGGTCGGATCAGCAACATCTGGCGACGCAGGCGTTTACACCTGCATTGCCACCAACGAAATCGGCAGAGCCGAAACGAATGCAACCGTTGAGATTATCAGCAAGTTTGCGAGCCTTGAAGAAAGCGAAGAGACTGAGGAGGCAATTCAGAAGGAACAACGTGAATTACCGTAAGCAATTAACGCGCAATGTTATGTTACATTATACAACTATTGAAACACTACAGATACTCGAAGGAGCCAACATTTTTGACGAAGCCAATGAATACGGTGGCGTATGAAGGAGATGACATCGTTATCCTATGCGAAGTGATCGGTGACCCAAAACCGGATGTACTCTGGCTCCGCGATTTCCTAAAGGTGTGTGTTGCACAATCTGCTTTAAACGCTTGACTTGCTAATTGATTTTCGTTCTTGACTGATTAATACGTCAATATTAGCGCATTAGTCATCGTACTATTTGCGATGCGTTAATATGCATTACATTTGCGTAGGTGAATGCGTTCTTTTCACTGGTTGCGACATTGATTTCGCAAATGTGTAATGCGATCGTTAAAAGCCATACCGGCTGCGTTTTTTTATACAGCGGGATTTATCCGTTGCTAAACGCTATTAGCATTTGCGCAACATGCAACGCTGACGGTGACTTATTGTTATTCATTTGGTTTGGATAAATACGGTAATAACATGATGTTGCTATAAATACGAGCATATCAAAACATTGCGGACGAGTGCGCGTTGCTGTGTTGTAAATAAATGCACATTCCATATACAAATATTATTTACGTGCATACGCCTAATGTTATTGTTTCACTCAATATAATTGGCATCTATATTTGTTCATTAAATTAATGCTCTTAACAATGCAGCAAGTTAATTTACGTTTATTAACATTGCGTGTGGTAATTTTCCTTATAGGCGAGTCAATTGCATATACGACTTTAATGCAAAACAGACAAGTCATGCAAGAGGATTTTTTCGTGAAAATATGCCAAAGATATTTAAACTGCATTAGATTTATTTTCGCTGCTAATGATATTTTATGAAATAGAAATTTCAAGAGGTTTTAATCTCTCATTAGTGTTAAATTTATAGATAATTGCGCTGGTAATTCAACGAAAGTTGTGCACTTTAACGAGCATAGATAGTTTTCTTAGATAATTTGACGCTGAAATGTTGAGTTTCGTTTCATTTCATTTCGGCGCAGGTGATTTACGAAATAAGTGCGTATGCGTTCTCTCTTAATATCGCTGCAGTAAATCATGATTTCTCAGAACTATCGAATGGCTAACTAAATATACTTATATGTATTCTAATTGATCCTTCATGTGCCAGTTTAAATAATTATTGGCATTGGCACGATTTTATTTTTACCTTATTCATTCTGACAAGAATAGCGTACCGTTTCGTTTGATGTCGGACTAATGCGTGTGGATGAAGAAACTGCTGGAATCATGTATAAATGTACTTATGGAAGCGAGTTATTCGAGACAATGTGACACGATTAGAAAGTTGTGCTTCATGATTTCATAGTCATAAAGTTTATACAGATGGATAAGTTGCGTTGAAGTCGGCGTATGAATATAATTTGAATCAATTTAATGTAACAACTCGCATTATCCGAGTGAAATTCCAAGCGAGTTGATATGATTACACGCGCAGCCATATTTGGCACGCACGTAAAATTTACGGGTTACAAACTAACTATCCGTCAATAGTTGCTTATAAGCAGCTTTTGCCGTCGGTGAAAAACATAGATCTGCAATAAGTTCCATCTAATGTGCGCTTTGATGTGATACTGAAGGCGCATTTAGCTAGCTTGGCTCGATTTAGCTTTGGTATTTGTGGAGCGGCATGCAGTTATTATCGATGCTCCATCGGTTTCGCAGCTTGTGTTAACATAAAGAACACTTTTTCTTCTCGCACATTTATCATGTAAAAACTTGTTTGTGCTGCTACATGAAGATAACAGCATTAATTACGTACAAACAACTGTAACGGCGCCACCAATTATAATATTAGTAAGTGCTTAGCGTTCTAGTATCGCAATTTAATTAATGCAATTGGCCGATCGGTCCATTCAAACACGCGACATATTTTGATCGTTGACCGGTGATGATTATAAAAAGCGATTACGGATGCTGCTGGCTATTTTTTCTCTTTTGTCATCAAAAACAAGCGCATGTTTGCCATTGCTTGTAACTTTTTTGTTCTTTATCGCTACTGCGTTTTGCGGCAGTAAACGGCGCGAGGAATCTTATCAAAATTACCAATAATTTGGCATACCGTTATTATGAATCTGACGATCTGATAACAAAAGGGGAAAGCTCGAGGTAATCGCATTCCCTTCAAGTCGTCGCCGTCGCTGAAAGTTGAAATTGTTGAATTGCTCGTTAAGATGTTTTTTATTATTTCGCATCTGTGGCATGCGACGGCCTTCATAAATTGTCAGGAGTCGCTCATCCTCCTTCGAAGGAGCATCTGCGACTAGTGGCGCATCTACGCCCGTTGAAATTAAAACGTTTTTGCTCAAGGGCTACGCATTGACGTAATGTCTAGAGTGAAATATCGCAAACGCATTTAACATTCGACTTAATTGCTGAATTGCTGTTAGCAAAATGTATTGCATTTTAGGCATCCGGCTGCGAGTCGTAGGGCGAAACACACGCGCATCGTAAATATAAATCATGCGAATTTATATAGGCAATAAAGCAGTGGAATGGACAATGCGAACGACAGAGATTGCAAACTTATTCGCTCGACACGTGTAAATTTCCTTCCACTTTATGCGCGTGTCACTCGTGCGCGCAGCTTAATGTCCCGCCACGCACTCGTATTGTGGCGTCAATCTGCTAAATTTTATTGCAAAACATTTAAATATTTCTGGCCAGCAGACATAAACTATGTGCATGACCACTTTGGAATTTCAAGCGTAAATATTTATATCAAAAACTTCCACTTTAATGGATTTTAAATTGGTTACTTAACCGATTGGAATTAATAAATTAAGCAACTAGCATCATTAAGATAATATTTATGATTTGACTTTAAACTTGCGCCAATATTTTTTACACAAGGGAAGTAAACTGTTTTGGAAAACAATCTGTTCGTAAATACATTAATGCTCATTTGGACATTGACAATTCGAGATTTTACTGGACAGCACCATTGCACAGTAGAATGATCGTAATCAATTCAATCGAATTGCATTCGCGCGGCGTGCATTAAAGGAATTGATCTTGTGAACTGTGCACATGCACGCCCATCATCGTGCAAGCACGTCCATCTGGATCAGAGCACTATCGGTATCAAATTGAATCGATCTCATCTCGCCTTGCGTAATTTTAATTGAAGCGCAGGATTTTCAATCAGCGTGCGCAACCGCGAGGGGTAATAAAAGGAACGAAATCTATAATGGCGATGAAATAAAAAAAATACAATCGACGGGTTTTTTGGGTTACCTAACGGTGCACGCAGAAGGCTATAAATAAAACATTGGAACCTTGCAAGGTTGTTGGTCGACACTGACCAAATGTTCGCGTGATGCACACGCGGGGCAAAAGCATGAGACCTCTACGTACCTCTACGTATATATCAATTTGCGTGGGCCACGCGCGAATTTTCGTAGGCGACGTAAACAACAACCAACTGCCTTACATAATTCTCGATTCGTGCGCATGTCGTGCGTAATTAGCGTGGAAGAAAGCGCCATACAAACGACGACGGAAGGACGGATAGCAAATCGCATCAGTGAAAATCAGGACATGCGAGATGTTTACTTAACGCGAATTTTTATCAGCGTACGATTTTCAACACCAACTCAAGAATTTTGTTAAGCATCTGCATCCGCCTGTGAGCAATGTAGTTATAAATTAATTTTTGCTTACCTGATGGCGCATTACCGGATGAATTCATTCAGTGTGCACACTGGAGAAACTGTAGCAGGCTGGCGAAGGGAATGCAAGAAGACGTTGCTTAAGATGCATACAGTAATGTCACGCAATAAAAACATTACTCATTTTGTCACTTGACTCATCATCTTCGCAATTCATGATACGCGATAAGTAACATTTTTATATTTTGGCCAGTTGTACAAAAACAAAAATCGAAAATGTTGCTTGCCGTAGCGCAAAACAGATGTCGTTTAAATTATTGGGTTCTTTCCAAATTAATTATGACATGCTTAATGTATTCCATTTTTTTGTGTTGTTGTTGTAGCCGGAGTATTACCGAGACGCACCACATTTCCGTTGCATTGGCGACGGGCCGGAATATCGCTTGGAAATACCGCAGGCGAAATTGGACTTTACCGGAACGTACACAGTCTTCGCGAAGAACTGTCACGGTGAAGCAAAAGCAATAATTTCATTACAAATTAAGGTCAAAGACGTACTGGGCGCCGGTACAACAAGTAAAAGATTAGGGTACGCCATAAGTCAATGTCATTTATTATTATTTTTGTGCTTAATTTTTTCTCTTCATTTCAATATTGCAGAAGTGTGCAGACTTTACCTAGGATTGTTATTCCGCTAAAGGATATACGCTGTTGCGACACCGACTCGGTGTCCTTTGAATGTAAGGTTGAAGGTACACCACCTCCTAATATTCGATGGGAAAAGAATGGAAAAGTATATTTAAAAAGTTTATTGCAACTTGAAAGTATTTTAAAATATATTTTTTTGTGTTGATTTAGATTATTCGATTAGAAGGCGACTTCAAATCAGACTTTGATGGAGAGATTGCAACCCTTGTCATTGAAGAAATCTACCCTGAAGATGAAGGTGTTTACACGTGTGTTGCTTATAATGATTTGGGAAAATCTTCTACATCTTCCTGTCTAATTGTTGATGGTGAGTTACATAGTACTAATTGGTTAATGGGATGGTAATTTATTAATGTTGTTATCAGTGCCGGAAGCGAAGGAAACACTTCTTGGTGATCATTTACCCCCACCGGAAATTGAAATCGAAACTTATTCTTCCTCGTCAGAGACGCTAACGCCATCAGGATATAAAAGACCACCAACAAGAAGTGCCTCACCGCGTGGACGTATGCGCGAAGTTACACCACGTAGAGCTCCGAAAGTACCACGAAATCGTTGTATCCCACCGAGATTCTTTGCTATTCCTCGTCATAAAGTGATAGATGAAGGTACCACTGTTAGGTTCCAAGCGTCCGTGTCAGGACATCCAGATCCGTGGGCTATCTGGGATAAAGACAAGAAGATACTGAGCCCAGGAGGACGAATAAGTATCAAGGAAGAAGAAGATTTGCGTATTCTTGAAATTCGAGACGTGGTTCTAAGGGATTCTGGATTTTATCGTGTTATCATTGAGAATGACATTGGAAGAGTGGAAGCCACAACACGACTGGATGTAATTGCGAATTATCTCCCACACTCTGACGAAACACGTTCTCGAACCGAGTCACCTTATAATCCTCGAAGACGCTTTGCTCCTGGCATAACTCCTATTCCCCGACTTTATGTCTACAACGAACACAAACATTCAAGAGCCCTTTCCGCTCCGTACGCCGCACGAAACTTCGTTTCAGAGTCAACGCATCATCATGATTACGATAAAGACATGACAGCGCCCACGATCTACGAGACTTTGCCCACGATCCTAAATGCCGTTGAAGGCAATGAGTTGGTCCTCAAAGTCAAATACGGTGCAGGCAAATCACACGATGTCGTTTGGATGAAAGACGGTTGTGTGCTGCCGGACTGTGAGGATTTCCAGCAAAAGGACGATGGTCGTGGCAATGCTTCACTCGTGATTCCAAATGCATCCGTGGACGACGGTGGCAATTATCGCTTTGAGGTTTACAACGTTTTCGGTGAGGCAATGTCCAAATGTAAGCTGATTGTTAAAGGTGAGTCCGATTCTTAGATTACTATTAATTTACCTTGTATATTGATTACTTGATAGATTTTATTTAAATGTTTCAACGAATTTCATGTTCATGTTCGTCAGTTAATGTGTGATTACTATTATGTCGCGAGTCATAGTAAAACAAGTGGGCAATAAATTGATTTGGATTTTTAGCATAATGTGTGTTTATTACACCTCAAGCCAAATTTAAATTTTACTAGGAGAACCGCACGTTCGGGATTAATGGGTATGAAGGTGTTTGACTGTGTGCGTAGTCATTGTTTTCAAATTAACACTGAACATTAACAAGTGTTTTTACGTAATTTTTGTTATGCGGAAGTTGAACTAGTTTCATGTTAATTAATCATGCTAATGTTTCTGTTGTTAATTGCCATTTGTGTGTCAATGCTAATATTGCTCGAGTTGTGTTGCAGGTAAACAAATCGAATTGGATTCACAAAGCGTAACAAATTGGGTGGAATTTGTAAAAAGACCGAATCCGGTTATTGTCGTCATAGGAAAATCAGCTGCGTTTTGTGTCCGATACGAAGCACGTACCAAACCACTGATAAGCTGGGAAGTGGCTGGTCGTTTGGTGCGACACGACGATAATAGATTTGAAGTAAGGACACGCAACACGCATGCTACTTGTTGATAGCCGTATGAGCACGTTCCTCACCTTCTTACGCACTTTACAGGTGGAAGATCACGCAGGAGTGAGCATACTCCGGATTACCAGAGTGACACATGAAGACTCCGGTAGAATACGGTGCGTTGCTAGCGCGGCTAGTTTGCCTTCGGCTAGCGAGCCGCGGACGGGAGAACGAACGCGTCGCGCAACACCGACAACAACACAAGCGTCGAGTAGGTCGAACACCGCGGCGGCAGTCGGTCGCGCTGATTCCTTCGGAGCGCTTTCGGTCAGTTGCAGCACGCTATTACGCGTGATATCAAATAGCGATTCGGTTGTCGTACGACATTCGCAATCGCCACTTGAGTCAGTGAGTGCAATCGACAAGAAACGAGCTTCGTATCAGCCGCGCAAACATTGGAATGCAGTTGGCGCCGCAATGAAGAACATGTCCTTGGAAGAAGAAAAGCAACAGGCGCCTGCCATCCAGGAAGGACCGCAGGACGCTACCGTGCTGGTCGGCGGCAAAATCTTTTTGAAAGTGCGCTACGCCGCGCACCCCCAGCCGAGCGTCAAATGGACGCGCGCGGTAAGTACACGAAGCGCATTTGAACTCGCATCAAAGTCGGTTGAATATGCTTTTTGGAAAGTTTTATGATGCCGCATGATGTCTGAAGTAATATTAAACAACTGCTTCGACTACGTATGAGTCATTTCGCAGAGGACAATGAATGCGCGCGCGTACGCCAGTCTGAAAAAGATGTGCGTTTCTCATTGTCAGCGTGGACGATGCGCGCGCGTAAGTTACGAGGCAAACGTGAATCATTCTCTCGGATTTTACCTTGTAAACGCACTAAAATCAACGGACAACACCATGTTTACGCTGAAATAAATGTTCAAAAATGGCAAAATTAGGAAGTTTGCAAACTTCGCGACGCCTCACGCTGCTGCGGTTCTTTATCGTGTTGCGCTTTTACGCGCTGTCAACGTTTTACGCGGACGTGCATTATAGTCGCATAAATATGTATCAATATAATATTTGGTCAGCGATAAGTGGCCCGACCTTGTTTGCCAGAGTGCGAAGACCCAAGCATAAATATTTATAATTACATGCAATTAACGAAAATTTTACGATCCTGCATGACGTTTATGCGCTTCTTACGCGAATTTACACATTTTGCTAACCGCCACAGGGTCGCGAACTGAAGAACGACGGCCGCACCAGCATCACGTCGAATCAACACCAGTCATGTCTGCTCCTCCAAGATATCACAACGGATGACAGCGGAAAGTACGATGTTTGCGTAGAGAATCAGTTCGGGAGCGACGCTGATTATGCCTCGGTATCAGTAGAAGGTACAAACTAACGTGTTTGTTGAGTGATTTGAGAATTATAGGGTTATATGAACTCTTTAGGACCTCCGGATCCCCCAAATGGAAAGCCATACGTAATTCCCGAATCGGAGCAAGTCACTGTTTCGTGGAGCAGCTCCCCGTATGATGGTGGTTGCAAGATAACCGGTTATACTATTGAATACACTTTAGTCGGAAGTGAGGTGTGGAAAACGGTGTGCGAAGATTGCCACTCCCTTAGGTATCCGGTGTATGGTTTGCAAAATGGTGCTCGATACGTATTCCGGGTGCGCGCTAATAACGTACATGGTTCCAGTAATCCTAGTCAAGAATCTGACGTACTTCAGATGGAAGAAGAAAGTAATATATTGTTTACATAACCTTGCACTTATCTCGCTTGCTTGTTATATTTGATAACGTTTCCTTAAAAGGTCAGAACTCATCCTTTGAACCCCGATTAGTGCAATTGGAACCTGGCGCAGAGTTTAAGCAACACTATGACTTGCAAGAGACACTGGGCAAAGGACGCTTTGGCATTGTGCATAAAGTCGTAGATCGTAGAACAAAGCAGAAATTAGCGGCCAAAATCATAAAATGTCGCACGTCTAAGGACAAGGATAAGGTGAACGAGGAAATCTCAATCATGAATCAGCTAACGCATCCTAAACTGCTGCAACTCGCAGCTGCTTTCGAAAACTCCAAGGAAATGATCATGGTCATGGAATAGTATGATAATTACTCTACATTCTTTTATAAGTGCTTTTCACTTATATTTCATTACTTGCAGCATCTCTGGAGGAGAACTTTTCGAGCGAGTGGTAGCAGATGATTTTACATTAACCGAAAAAGACTGTATTTTATTTATGAGGCAAATATGCGAAGGAGTTGCATATATGCATAGCCAAAATATTGTGCATTTGGATTTAAAACCGGAGAATATTATGTGCCACACGCGAACATCGCATGAAATCAAGATTATAGATTTTGGTCTTGCCCGGAAGCTGGATCCGAAGCAAACGGTGCGCGTATTATTTGGAACTCCCGAATTCATTCCCCCGGAAATAATCAACTATGAACCAATTAGCGTCGCTTCGGACATGTGGAGTTTAGGTGTAATTTGCTATGTGTTGTGAGTATAATTTATGGTAATTTAAACGTTGACCTAATATGGTATTTTGTTTTATCAACATTTGCTTAGATTGTCCGGTTTATCGCCTTTTATGGGTGAGAATGATGCGGAAACATTTGCAAACATTACTCGTGCCTACTATGACTTCGAGGACGAAGCCTTTGACGCAGTCTCGCAAAACGCTCGCGATTTTATCGGACGTTTATTAAATAAACGCAAAGAGTAAGTCAACAATTAGCCATGCGCGCGGAATGTAAATTGATTGCAAATTTTACAGGGACCGCATGACTGCAATTCAGTCATTACAGCATAGTTGGCTCGATCCAGAAAGCCACAAGAATACTGTAATCATTTCCACCGATAAACTGAAAAAGTTTATAATACGTAGGAAATGGCAGGTATGTTTTTGATGTCGTCTTGATTGTGTTTTGATTTGTTATGTGTTAACTTGTTGTGTGCGTTGAACTAAAACAGAAAACAGGAAATGCAATTCGCGCATTGGGACGCATGGCTACGCTGTCTGCTAATCGACGCAACTCGTCTACAATGAATCATTCATCGCCGATTGTACCAAATCGAACAATAGATCAGAATTTAATAGCAATTTCAAGCGAGGAGGAAGATGACGGCGCGAATACAAATAAAAAATTAGTACGTCACCGCAACTTTAGCGAGCGATCAGACAGTGGCATTAGTGATTGTACTGTCATAAACATCACAACAAATACGACTAGTACCGCATCTCTCGACAAAAATGAACGGCTTTGCAACAAAAGCGTTACTGATAATGGGACGTTGAATAACAAATTCGAAGATAACGATGCTAAACATATTTTAGACGATTTCAAACCAAAAGACACGTTGAATAACAAAACTAATATAAACAACAATAATACTCTCTATAACTCTAGGATGCATAACGTAGAAATTAAAAAAGGTATGTATATTTGAGTTTTATTAATTTTTGAAATCTTATCATCAAATTATTTGTATTAAGACGTATTTTCTTTTACAGAAATTTGTAATAATATCTCGTCAAATAGCTTAAAGCCATCACAAACTCCATCAGTTGCAAGTTCTATTAAGAAATTTAATCTAATGGATCGACAAGCACTTCAAACTAGTAATGATATATTGAAGAATAAGAATGTTTATCCTGCAAGTCCCTCTCTGCTGCGTAAAGCTCAGCCATTCATTAAGGCCGAACAGGAGATTATAAAACGAACAAATAATTTAGAAATCACTTCGAAAAATAAGAATATGTTAACAACGACTTCTGTTAAAACCATAAAGAACAGATTTGAGAATCCTCCACAGCCTAGAAATGAATGCTTTAAAAAAGTTAGTGAATTTTGGAATAAACAAGCATAGCACAATATAAATATTAGAAGACGGATTGAACTATTAGGTACTCAGGTTTTTTGGTTTTTACGCCAATTTTAATTTGATTACAATAATTAATTTATAAATGTTATAAAGGCCTACAATTATTACTTTTAGACATCCCTGTTGTTCTCATTAATAGTTTGCAAAATGAAACGGAAATCAATACCAACTCGTTGAATTAATTACATACTGTTTAAAATGCATGAACAGTTGCCTACGTTAAATATTTACCGGATAATGAACTGCTAAATATAACCTATCATCAATCAGCTGATTCAGTCAAGAAACGCCTTGTTAAGAAGAACATCAAGTGTTGTGTTAGTCAGTTGTAAAACAAGTAGGTGAAGAGGTTATCGATAATTAACGTGCCAAAATGCCACAAGGAAGAAGGAAGGTACCCTTTAGTGGTAAAGCGAAGAAAGAACAACTTAAAGCAAAGAAACAAAAAGGACAGTATCAACAGTCACATTCCAGAAGTAACATTTTGTTAAAGCATAACAGTGATGATGAATCTTCTGATAGTTGTCACGTCCAAAAACTCAATTATCAGCCAAATAAAGCTGGACGAAATGCAAACCGGTATGTGTTGCAATTTTCTAAAGAATCTTCAGAAGAGCTCAAGAAATCAAAGGAATTAGCAAGACAATCAATTCAATCAGCTGATCCCAGTGCATTAGAAATCAACATTGATAACTATTTTGTTCCTGCCTTAGACTTTCCAAAACGTCCAAAATGGTCTTATGAATTGACTAAGAATGAATTAGAGGCTAAAGAACATCATTACTTTACTGAGTACCTCAAAGATTTGGATCAGAAATTTTCATGGAGAGAACTTAGTTTCTTTGAAATGAATTTAGAAACCTGGAGACAATTGTGGAGAGTATTAGAAATGTCTGACATTGTGCTCATAATTGTTGATATCAGATATCCAGCACTGTTGTTTCCACCATCTCTGTATGAATATGTAACAAAAACATTAGGCAAACACATGATATTAGTTCTTAATAAGATTGACTTATGTCCTACTCCTCTAGTAGTAGCGTGGAAGAATTACTTTACCAGTAAATATCCTGAACTAAAAGTATTAATGTTCACAACATTACCATCATACAATTTAATACGTAATGAGAACAAGGGTGGATTACAAATTAGAAGACGTAAAGGACGCATAAGAATGGCTGCTGAAGGAACTCAACTGTTATTTGATGCTTGCAAGGACTTAGTAAATAATGCAGTAGATCTAACAAGTTGGGAACAGAAAATCAAAGAGGAAAGCTTTGAAGATTTTCCTGAAGATGACCGTGTAGAAGTTGGGGAGACAATTGAAATTAAGAAAGATGCAAGTTTCTTTGAACATGAATTGTACAAAAATGGTATTCTTACCATAGGTTGTATTGGTCAACCCAATGTTGGCAAGTCTTCCTTATTGAACGCTATTATGGGAAAGAAAGTTGTTAGCGTTTCGAGAACGCCTGGACATACAAAACACTTCCAAACTATCTTCCTGACATCAAATGTTCGACTTTGTGATTGTCCTGGCTTGGTATTCCCATCAAAGGTTCCAAAGGAGCTGCAAGTTTTAATGGGAAGCTTTCCGATTGCTCAATTGAGAGAACCATATTCGTCAATTCGATATTTAGCACTACATTTAGATTTTCCTAAATTACTATCAATATCACACCCAGAAGGCGATGATAGTTGGTCTGCCATTGATATCTGTGATGGATGGGCTAAAAAGCGTGGCTTCTTAACTGCCAAAGCAGCGAGATTAGATACTTACAGAGCAGCTAATAGTTTACTGAGAATGGCACTCGATGGAAAAATTTGTTTGAATTTACGTCCACCGAATTATACCCCATCAGATTGGGAAACTCATGAAGATTATGACTTAGTTTGTTGGGTGAAAGCAATCACAAAAGATGACGGTGTTCAGAAGTCTGCTCTGTCTGATGATGAAGGCAGCCCCTACTATGACGAATCAGAACAAGAAAGTAATAAGGAAAGCGATGACGATGACGATGATGATTATCAAATTGGCGAAGCATC
>JARJDV010002651.1:0-99816 GCA_030264675.1 Anaulacaspis nigra
TGCCTAGGTCTTTGTGGATGTTACTGTTTCGAACATACCAAGGGGCATCGACAATATTCCTTAACACTTTATTTTGAGATCTTTGGATAATATCAATGTTGCTATCGCTGGCGCACCCACATAGTTGTGAGCCATAGCATCATATTGGTTTTAGTAACTGTTTATATATTAAAATTTTGTTGTGTATGGATAATTTGGAGTTGCGTCCCTACAACCATTTCATTTGTTTGTATCTAATATTTAGTTCTTGTCTTTTCTTTTTTATGTGCGTTGTCCAACGGAGTTTTGCGTCCAATGTGATACCTAGATATTTTGCGCAGTCGGTATATGGGATTTGGACGTCATCTATTCGAATTGGTAGCTTTAAGTAGTTAATTTATTATTTATATATATTTTTGTTAGTTTTAAGTTTGCAATATGAATAAATGAGTAGCCAGAACTCTTAGACATGGCTAACGCATTTCAGAAAACTTTGACATTAATTATTTAATTAATTTTGTAGTATATCAACATGCAATTGAATGATGTGATAACCATAAATGAGAAAATATAAACTTGTATCAATCAATATGATGGTAATGTGCGCACAATTACTAATACCTGTTTTTCTACTGCATTGCTAAACATCTTTCTGCTCCAAGTTTGTGTTATATAAACGACAAACATGAAACTTCAATTGTTAATAATAAATTGTGTGTCATATTGTACGACATCCAAGAAGTTAGCAAAATATGGCGACTTTAAAACTAACATTTTTGCTGCTGATGAGTATCATTTATGCTAATTGTAAAATGCGTAAGTAATATTCATAATTATCAACACATTTTTTTAAACTTGGTTTATTTTAAACTTACAGCAAGTTATATGACGAGGTGCAAAAAAGGTGATGAAAAATGCTTAGTGGATAATGCAAATGCAGTATTAAAATACTTAAGGGAAAATGGTATGAACCTAGATGCAATTTATAATCAACTTAATAATTATTGAAACATTTCAGCGGGTGATACTGCATTAAAACTTCAAGATCCCTCCAAAATATTTGTCAAACGGATGAATCTAGCCGCAACACCAGAACTTCCAATTGAATTAATAAACACTACAATTGGCGGTATGGACGGATGTACCGTGAAGTCGATGAAGTTAACTGAAAATGAACTTGAGATAGCAATGCATATTCAAAAAATTACACTGGAGGGCACATATGAAATGAAAGGAAGACTTTTGCTCCTTCCGATTGAAGGCACCGGTCCGGAGAAGATGGAATTTATTGATTTTGATGCAATATACACAGTCAAATTAAAAGTAGAAGAACGCAAAGGTAAAAAGTATTACCGAGTGGATTCGACTGCTGAAAATTCTTCCACCAATATTAAGCGAATGGGGAAAGCAACATTTCATTTCGGTAATCTCTTTGGCGGTGATCCGCAACTTGGCCCAGAAATGAATAAATTTTTGAATGATAATTGGGAGGATATTTATCATGAAGTACGAGGCGGAGTTGCCGAGGGTTGTACTTTTCATATATTTAATCCGTACGTTAATGGATATTTACGTCGAATTCCCATCGATGATTTGTTCGAAAAATAAAAATGTGTTTGTGTTTGATTGGTTTAACCAATGTATAGGACATTGTCGTGCGTGCATTCTGCAAATTTGAGAGTAATTAGTTTAATAGCTAGATAAATACACACTAATTATATTTTTGCATTATTAAAATTAAAAGCTCTATATAAAGACAAGTGGTCGTGTAGTAAAATAAAATCATTTTAAGTATCGCACCTATTCAGTCAATATGTATAATATAGCAATATTTCCTTTATTTGCGCTAATTATTCAAGTTAATGGAGGTGTTCGTAAGTCTGTGCCAAGTGTAAAAATTACTCAATTAACCCAATTTTTATTTTAGCTAACTACATTCATCCATGCAAAAAGGACAACGACTTGCCAAATTGCTTGAAAAGTAATTTCGATTCAGTGGTTAAACATTTGGCAAAAAATGGAGATCGCGCCTACAAATTACCAAATCTTCATGAATTTCTTATACCAAAAATACAAGTTCAAGCTACACCCGAATTGGACGTCTCATTAAACGATATCGTCTTTACAGGAATGGATTTGATTCAAATTGAAACAATTTCCATGACAGATACTGAATTTAAATTTCGAGGAATACTTCCCAGGTTGATGTATTGTGGCACTTATAGTATGAAAGGCAAGATTTTAATTCTTCCAATCGAAGGACAAGGCACAATGAATATTACCTTATTAAACCTAAAACTGGACTATACAGTAAACTTGAACACCATTGAGCGAAAGAGTAAAAGATATTATGCAGTTCATGATTCCACTTTTGAAGTTGTCGGAATTACACGTGCCATTTATCAATTGGACAATTTATTTGGGGGTGATCCACGTTTAGGACCCGAAATGAATAAGTTTCTGAATGAAAATTGGCTTGATGTGTTTAATGAGATCAAATCAGCGCTTGAAACAACTTCCGCTATTACCCTCTTCAATCCCTTTGTTATTGGATACCTCAAACATATTCCGATTGACGAATTGTTCGCAGAATAATTATTAACGCGCGAAACAATAAAATTTGAAGGTAAACCACATTGCACGTGTTATGAGTCGAAGTATGTACTTTACTCATTGTCACCATTGTACAATTGATTGCATCTAATTAATGTTAATTCTTCTTAAATTTGTATGCAACGCGTAGCCTATTTCATGATAGATTAAACTGCTTGATGCAATATGCTAAATTTAATTATTACCATTGATTGAATTTTTATGCGTAGAGAGTGATGAACAACCTGTGATTGATAATGAAAATAAAATGCATGAGGCAGTATAAATGCTACTTGTTCAATAGGCAAAGTATTCAAACGTCACACCGTAATTTAATAAAAATGAAAATAAATTTCATTTCATTAGTTGTATACCTTGAAAGTCGCCTTCACCATAATATAAAATTGTTTGAAAATTTCACGCGTGCAAGGTTAATAAAAGTAGCGAAAACTATCACTTATTTAAATACTCATGCAAAAAATGTTCACCTACAAGTTTGTTGCACATTGGTCATTTAACTACACAATTTTATAATTTATGCCCAATAAATAGGACATTATTTTTTTTTTCACATATTATTTTTTATTTATAATTATACTTTAATTATATTTCTAATATTCTGCATTTCTTATATAAACATCGAAAATTGACTGTTACCAGTTACTCATTGAGTTTTAATCAATCATGATGTATTCTATCGAATTTTTAAGTATTTGCTTCTTAGTTTCTATTTCATGGGGTGAATGTGGAAAACTGCGTAAGTGCATTATTTTATTTATGAACATTACGAAAAACCTTATTTTACAGCTCCATACATGAAAAAATGTAATCTTAATAATAATGTATCGTTTGTGGAATGTGCACGGAGTAATTTCGATAAAATTCTTCCGCATCTATCTGAAGGCGTTAAAGAATTTCATTTGCAAACATTTACTCCATTTCACTTGGATGCAATTGACATCGAAGCGACCAAGGATTTTACGATGCGAATGACCGACGTGGATATTTACGATTTAAATACGGTTCAATTAAACACTATGCAGTATTTTTTTGTATTAAACTATTTTCGAATGCTTTTATTAACTCTAGAATTTTAGTGTGGATACTGCGAAATTACGCACAAATTTCCAAATTCATTTCCCACGCGTCGAAATTCGTGGTCACTACGACATTGATGGAAGAATTTTAGTTTTACCGATCAAAGGAAATGGTCCAGCAAATATAACCCTAGAACAACTAACAGTGGATTATGCGTTTTCTTATCCGATAGTTGAACGAAAGGGAAAACAATATGTGGAGTTGTCTAATACTACATTTACATTTAAAACTAAGCGTCTTTATGTGAAATTAGATAACCTGTTTAATGGTGATAAAGCGCTAAGTATGTGCATCCTCGATTATTCATGATTGATATAATGTCTAACCATAATTATGTTGTAGGTGATCAGATGAATCAATTTCTTGATACGAATTGGAAAGAAATCGAAGAACTTATTCGTCCAGCAATGAGTCAAACCGTTATCACTGTGGTCAGTTCGGTATTTAAAAGAATTACCGATGCGTTGACAGTGCAAGAATTATTTGAAATATAATTCAATAATTTATTTCAAGCACACTTGGCAAAATGTGTTACAAAGTTGCTCCCACCAATTAAAAGCAATTTGTGTGTTAGGTTTCAAAGCGACGCAACATGTAGTTGAACTAATTGAATAAAAAAGGGGAAAATGCAAAAGTGGAAGTTGAACACTTGTAGCGTAATGTTATTTATAATTGTTATCTGTTATCCATCTCCTCCACACGACCATCTCGTATTCTCTGTTATATATTGTTAGTAATACGTTAGTAACCAGCAAGATCAGCCATCGTTTGGTTCATCTCATCAGCAATAGCTTTGTATTTGTTCTTTTCTTCGAGCAATTCATCTAAAACGATATTAGTCAATTAGCATATTATTTCATTATTATTTCAAATCATTAAATAAGGGGGGAAGTAGAGAAAATGTAATAATTTTAACAGTTACTTGAATGAGATATAATAATTTTCGGTCTTAATAATTGTGTATTTGGCATACACTTTGTAATAAATTATTATAGGGTAACGCAAATACAAAGAAATATTTATTTAGAATTAAAATATAATATTTGCAAAATATGCTGTCACGTTTACGAAGAAGACTTTTCGACGTATATTCAAGTTATTCAGAACATAAGAATAATCATAATTATTATTTTTATTCTGTTGAGTCGCTGAAACGTGTAGTGTGTGGTGCAATGGAAAAGAATTATGCGTTTTCCTCTCTTGTTTGTAATTTATGTACACATTATTATCAAGTATTGCAATAAATAAATAGACGCTTATCGTCAATTGATCGAATAATCATAGTAATAATAATAAGAGGGCGTGGTGGTTTTGCGCATAATTTACAAGATGAGTTCGACAAAGGCAGTGTCCAAATCGTCGCCAATTTCCTTGTAGCGTTCCTTTTCGGCAACGAGATCGTCTGAAAATTGTAATCACGCAACATGTTCGTCATTTAAATCATTCGCATCGCATCTCACAACAAACAACGAAATCAACAACTGTCGCTTGCATGCAGTTGTGTGTTAATAATGAAAGCAAAAAACATAAAACAAAAAATAACTTGCCATTTCGCACAGTTAAATTCAACTTTATAGAGCAACTATAATAATTAGCAAAATTCATTTAGGCTAACACGTACATTATTATCCTATCATTTAGCAAATAGTAATCGTATATAAAATAATATAGACAGGACCTAAAAAATAAAATATTTCCAATCTTTTCACTTTTCATCATCATTGTTGGTCGTGAAATATAAATGTTGATTATTTATCGTGGTTTTTATTCGTATTGCTTTACAAACAAAATGAATAAGTTTAATGATTTAGACTTAATTTTTTGCTCCCTTCTCTCGATAATATTATTGGTTCAAAAAAATGCAAAAAAGACGCGGCATGAGCATGGAATGTATGTTTTCGAACAATCTCCCGTTTCATCGTCATCGTAAGTATGGCAGTGTTTTGATCAATAATAATAATCATTCACGCAATTGATTATATATAAATGCAAAATTCAATCCCCGCATTATCAATTGTTTAAATATATAGTTTGGAAGGAAGCTCAAGCACCTTTACGTGTTTGATTTTGGAATAATATCTATATAAGTAATAAATAACTGCAGAATAAAACGTGCCTTGCAATTTGCGAAAATGAAATTTGAAAATATGACCGAAGAGCGCAAAAAGCACGTTTGAAAAAGAGAGAGAATAATTGTAATTTGCCTCAATTATAATATGATAACGTACGTACGTTTGTTTTTGAAAAACACTCATCTTTCCTCATATACTTTTCATAAACAGAAACATACTTGAATGCAAAAATAATATGTATATAAAATAAAAATTAAACATTTGCTGTTGGTGTAGTTGTTGTTTGCGCGTAACATTCATCCAACATAAAATACACGTTAGCATCTTATGCTTCATCCTCATCAATCATGAATTATTGTTAGCAAAATCTTGTTTTGCGCGTGTGGCGTTTCGTTCGTTCATATTCTCTCGCTCTACATGTTTTGGATATCATGCAATGTGGCTTCCATCTCGTCGGATAGCATTTTGCTCTTCTCCTTCTCCGCTAAGAGGTCATCTGTAAGTTTGCGGGTGTTAAATCAAAAACAAAGCAACAAAACCACACGCGTTTAGTATCATTAATAATGCACAATTCGTCGACTTGAAATATTCCATAGCGACTGTGAAGTCGATCTTTTGCAAAGTAAAAACGTATATACCTTCGAGCCTGTCGACCTCCTTCTGGAGTTTTTGAACCGAACGTTCAGCGAATTCAGCACGAGCTTCAGCCTAAAAATACCACATTATTGATATCTCATCTTGTACATCAACTTTCAACGTGACAAATCCATTAATTATGAGATTCAATAATGTCTGCTTAACGGATTTGCCACATTGACAATGCTGCTAGTAGACTACTCAATTCAACAATAAGCGGATTTAGTGAGTGGATAAAAAGCAGCATGCACTTTCCAACAACAGAAAAGTACTTACTTGATACCAAGAGTACTTTTTGCTAACCACCATCAACTACAAATAGATTTCATACGAAAAGCGACAAGGATAAACGCGGAAATTAGAATAATAGTTTGTGATTTGTGGCAAAAGACAAGATGAAATGAATTTGTGAAGTTTGTATGTGTACCAGAACCCCCGAAAAGATTGAAAGAAAGAAGTGTTAAAACTTACTTCACGCAATTTATCAGCCATTATTTGTATCTTATCCTCAATAGAGTCTCTTGAGGCGGCCGCCTAGATGGAAAAACATAAAACAAACACAGATCATGCAAGAGTTACTACAACAATACGCGAAACCTCTACCCCGAGGTAGCAGTAGATAAAATACAAGTTCGTCGAGTGTATGTTTGTGTCTCCAAAATTATTTACAAAGAATACGAAATAATTGCGAAGGGGTCTCTAAAATTACAGGATGCGCGAAGAGGAGGAAGAACAAGTAGAAGATGAGAGCATTCTCTGATTATATCTAGAAATCAGCTGCTTGCAATGATCCGACTGATTCTGTTTCATTGCTCCAAATTACCTCTCTCAATTGACTGTCCAAAGTCTTAATGGTCGCAGTGTACTCTTCCTCTCGTATCGTTGACTGTTAGTGCGTTTATTAATGCGTGTGTGTCACGATAGAACAAAACAAAGAGACAAAAAGTTTAGATTAGTCTAGTTGCTCTCCACATTCTTTTCGTTCGAGCGTAGTTAGTGTGTGATCAATCAATAAATCTTAATATCCTATGATTATAATCATTATCATGGCGCGCAAACCAACCAAACACACTCAACAACAAAAGGACGGTTAGTCAAACACGTTCGAATCGTGTGTACCTCCTTTAGACGAGTGGTAAGGTTCTTGATTTGGTTCTTGTATTCTTCCTCACGTTGGTTGGCCTAATATCAAAATTCAATTATAACAAGTTCATAGACGAACAACACATAATTCATAGATCCATTTGCTAAATATGAAGTTACGTTTAAATCAAATATTATACGATACGATATGATATCATAATTTACGATTAAGTATTTGTATACCTTTTCTTCAGAAACTTCAAGGGATTTAAGATTGTTGCCTACGACGCGCAGTTCTTCTTCAAGTTCTACAATCTTGCTGCAATATGAAAATATCGCATTAGTCATTTCCGCACAGATGATTAGTAATACTTCATTTTGCACTCTAATCATGCAACTAACAAAGTGCGATAAGCAAGACCAACCTGTCGCTTAGTGAGGCGCGCTCTTCAGCACGGTCTAAGTCTTGTTCCATGAGCACCAATTTGCGGGCATTCTAGCCAAACACAATCATGCAAAAAGAAAAATAAGACAGGCGATTAATAACAACACGCAACTATCTACTAATCAACAACGACAGCGCTATGCTTTTTCAATCAATTACTACTATGTCTAATCGCTAAATTAAATTTGGTTAATTATTTAGCTAAGAACGATAAAAGAAAATCAACGCAGTATTATTTAAGTTTGCAGTGCACAACAACACGCATTTTGAGAAACGTACTTTTCGCCGGCTTCGGCACGTTCTTCAGCTCTTTCCAAATCGGCCTCAACCATGGCCAATTTACGGGCGACCTACATATATAACGCATGTGCATTTTAATTGATTGCAATTATTTTTATCAAATTATGAATACAAAGCTGATTGATTGCTTTGCTTCAAATCAGCTTCGTATTCTTGGCTAGTTTTCTTAGTGTTTTAATAAACACAATCAAACACACATATTATATTATAATAGTGTTAGATAATTAATGGTAAGTATTAAATATCTATCTGCCAATTGTAGTTATTCACTTGTAAAATTTTCTTTGATAACTGAAAAAACACACATGCGTTGTTACTTAATTAAATCTAGTTTACTTATCGAATGAACTGAACCTATTTTCAAAAAAATTCAAAATATTATAGAAATCCGAACCATGGAACATACTTAATTTTTCTTTTACCGCTGACACTTGGAAAGATTTCGTTGTTCTAGATAGAGTCGATCGTCGTCAAGTGTTTATAATCAACATTAATATTTCGCACAAACTATTCTTACGTTTCACTTAAAATTTAGTATTGCAAATTAGTGTTCCAATAACATGTAAAATTATATATTACATTGCGATCCATGGTTTCGAATTAGTCGTATTAATTTAAAATATTATTTATACAAATACGGTAACGCGCATTTAATAATCTAAAAGTTGTCCTATTATTTGGTAGTAGCTAGGCACTTTTGATGCATTATTAATGTACACCACTCGTCATTTTTCTCAATAGCTTCGTCAAGCAATTCTTGCTTATTTCTTTTCTATCTCTCTATCGTAATTTCTTTCTGGTAGTAGTAGCAAAATAGTTATAGTAGTAGTAGTAAATCATATCGAACAACAAAACGTATAGTAGTAGTAGTAGAGTAAAATTAAGTAAACAACGCTAAGTCTGGACCTCATCGTATTTTTTGTCGGCTTCCTCAGCGAGGAAGCGGGCCTCCTTCAGTTGGTTTTCAAGCGCGTCCATGCGCTCTTCATCGGCCAAGGCGCGGTTTTCAAGCACCTTGCGGGCACTGGAGGCACAAGAATACGCTTTACAATAGATGCAGACCACAAAAGTCAATTTGCTATATTTGTATATATTTGTTTGTTCAACTGCGAAGCGACGAAAATTTGCAAATTATTCCATTTACAAGTTTATGACTAAATCGTTAAGCATTCAAAGACGCGCGAGATTTTTCGACCTTGTTTCATGTAAATTTTCGTCGCTCACAATAGCACACAATTGTCGACGATTGATGATTATCCTGTTGTTGTGCTTCGTCTATGGCGTCTGAAATAGAAATAAAAGAGAACGCATATCCTAACATCCCTAAAGGACTTTTCTTATCCTTCCTATCATTCTAACCCCGCAATAATAATATTTCTGCGTGTGTGAGCGCGCGCGCGAGTTCGCTTCGTCCGCAAAGTTGATGATAATTTGATTTTATACCTCTTCGTATTTTTTATCGGCTTCCTCGGCAATTAGTTTAGCCTGTGCGAGTTGCGATTCCAATTGGGCCACTCGGTCATCCTCCATGTTAGTCCTATTTTCTAATGCTTTGCGTATCCTAATAATGCAAATCATAAGAAGAGAGTCATCGTCGTGTAATGTCTATTTTTAAAATGCTGCAATTGACTTAAGTCACTTTAGATACCCGAGCGACTTTTATTCAATTGCAGCAAACGGAATCATGAATAATTGCGATAGCCTAACCGCCAAATTCAAAATAAAATTAACTAAGATCGCGCGCGAACGTGAACAACATTGATGCGTTTCACTGACTATGTCATCATCAATTTTGTTCGCTAATCATTGTATCGGGAACGAAGTGAGCTAAAATATTTTTATACACGCCAAGTGCATAAAAACTGACCGTTCGCTCTCATCGGCCGCCTGTGAGGCTTCGGCCAACTTGGCAGTGGCGGTGGCCAAACGTTCTTCTGAACGCTCCAAATCCTCCTCCAAAAGCTGGATACGACGGTTCAAGGCGGCGACTTCAGATTCGGCCTAAAAAACAAATCCCAATTTTACATCTCATCCTCATCACTCTACAGTTGGCGGCAATTTGTAAAAAAAAATGCGTTATTCCCACCCTCCGAGGTCGACATTCTATCTGTACGTTCATAATCAGTGGTTGTTCAACGCATTATTATATTACGTAAAGGAGCTCCGAGTCTTAAGTTGATCCTGCGCGTATAGTACGACCTTACAAGGTTAGCAATAAACTCGCGTTTCTTCCTCGTTCGCGTGTTTCGTTGATGATGATGATTATTCTACGCTCGCCTCTTGTTGCTTTGCAATGCAAAGCGAGTCGCTATTGCAAACATACTACTCGTTTGTCCGGCTTGCTTGAGATGGACTTAGCGCAAGTTTTAAGAGTAAAGAGAGCTGGCGGTCAACGCAAAGAGCAACCGTAGTAGTCTTGCACCTTTCAGTCAAGAATAGAGAAACGTTGAACCTCTTTAGCCTACACACATGGCACACACAAAATTGGATTTACGGTACATTTTCATTCTTTCTATCAAGTTTCTACATTTGTACATATTATATCAGCTTGATGACTAACCAAAAACGTAAAGAGGACTCAAAAAACTGACTCATATTTTCCTTTCATTTACATTCGGTTTAAAACCTTCTGTTACGTTTTACGAGATGAACTTTTAAGCGTGCGTGGAAACAATGGAAATTGTTAAAGCCAGAATCATAACTAAACAATGCAGCAAATGTGCGTCGAAAACAATTAAACTCGTCCATACAATTTCACGGTCAATTTGTTACACGCACGCAGGTTGGCTTTACCCTGATGCACTTCGTTATTGACTAGATAGTCTGCTTTATGTAATGCTGATTTAGTTGCAGTTTAAGCAAAATGTCCCCCCAACAAGCGTTATCAACCGAGCATCAAAGGTGTATTGTTTATTATTCGTTAGCATAGAAAACTCACGTGTAGAGTCATTATTAGAGTGCGTAATCCAAAACGGATGTGCCATGCTTCCTTCCGCTCTTTACCTTCTTTCATTTTCATGCGTTGCACATTCATTTCCAATGAATTTCATAATTACTCTGCTCGATTACTAAACACGCCTAAAAGTGTAAATAAATAAGTTCGAAATTGATCAGTGCATAATAAAAACTGCAAGAGATCGTGTGGTTTCCGCTTTTGCAATACAAGAATGACACGCGTACGGAATTTTTATTAATATTTCAGGCTCGTTTGTGTTATTGATATGCGAGTATCATACGTGTTGCGTTATCACCAACGACAGCAAATGTGTCATCGCCTTATAAGGAGGAAAACGCCTTACTTGAAATCACGGCATTAAAGAGTTGTAAAAATTGTTAAATGTTTGCCATAGATTCGTACAATCAACTATCGATTCGGACGCCCGTACTCATGGTTTGACTACGCTAATTGGGAGTTTCGATATAAACAACGACGACGATTAACGATATCATCAACAACATCATCATCGTGTTGATGATGATGACGACGGCGACGACGACGACGATGGCTACCAAACACCGAATCATCGGGCGTGACATGCAACAGACGTTCTGCTCGCATGTGGCGTGTGTTCTCATCACGAATTCCGATCAACAAGCACTCTTTCTAAAAATTCGCAATCGGAGGTAGGCCGCATCAACGCAATAGACTGGTGGAAAACACGTATCCAAAGGCAACTTACTTCCTCACGTTTCATCACCTCAACCTGCAAACGCTTATTGTATTCCTCACACTCGTCTTTATACCGCTCCATTTCCTCTTTCGTCTGGCGCATCTTCTTCTTGAGCACGTCCAGCAGCGTTCCCTGGCTTATGTTTGCCATCTTTACTAGGTTTCCTTACGTTTCGCGTACACGTTCCGGACGATCAACGATTGACTGACTAACTTATCACGCACCTACAATAGCCGCCTACGGTGCGGACGACTGAACCTAGCAATTAGTAGTAACTCTAATCGAATGACTACTGCTGCGCTGATAACACGCCCGATGCTCTGCCCCGCACTCGCGCAATGATATTAATTGATATGATGGGCCACAGACGAACGTACGCAATTTGCACACAATATTTCGAGTGCTTTACGATGTGGCTGCAATGCGTTCAACGCTTTCGACTAGCGCGGCGACAATCAACTGGGCGAGCCGGTCTCGTACGCAAGATGGCTGACGACGAACCGTGTACCGACAACTAACCAACCAACCAACACGATAAACGGTAACGGTAGAGAACAGCCGACGATGGCAGCAGCAGCCACCTGCGAGCGAGGAGCGAACAAAGTACACGAAATCTAACATCAATTTTTATGCAATAAATTCAACAGCATAGTCAATAAACAACCTAATCAGTCGGCTCTAATGATCCCTGATTAGTCATTGCAAAACAATCTCCATGCGCTCTTAATACCCAACGATAATCAATAATTTTAAATTAATTGTTTGTTGCTAGTCTCACTCAATGCACTGAACTATTTAGGGCAAGTATACTCAAGTTGATAATGTAAACAAATTGGCTGACGCACTTATTCTCGTTGAGAGAGTATTTAATTCTAATCGGAACATGCAGCGCCACCTAGTGCAATGCGCTCCGTACTCATCAGAAATATTTATAAACCGCAACATGAAACAAACTTTAAATTATTCTGTCCTTGCTTAAAATTTACACATGAGTAATATACATGTTAATATTTATTTAGTTCATGTGTCAATGTGGACATAATTAATTATACGGCGCATAATAAACTATTTCACCGTTTCACTATCTTTGGAATAATCTTCTTACGAAGCGCATATTTTAACGCCATCAGTACATATTTGAAGCCTTTTCTTTCAAGCTTAGCTTAACCCGTGTAACCTACTTAATGCAATTTCTAAGTCTTCGAAAACAATATCATAACAATGCACGCGAGTCGTTTATACAAAAATGCAAGACGTAAATGCGAAAGCGTAAAATGAGTGTTGTGCTTCACTTCACTCTCGAAATAAATGTCTCTCTTACATTTCACCTCAATCAACAAGCCAACGCAAAATAAATTATTAATGATATTTCCCTCCTTCATATATTATTTAAGAAACCCACGTTGGATTTAATCACTGCACGCGCATGTTTCAAGTTAGTTAATTATGTGCAAATATTTGCAATTACGAGTTGTAATCGCTGTTGCATGAACCTCACTTCTAATCGCATAATAATAGATTCGAATTGTTTGCGATTCATTTGTCAATCGTTTGCTGATTTCGCGCAATACAAATAAAAGTTTCCATTAATATTTTCAATGCGACGAACGCCACCAACGAAGAGTGCATAAGTCAATTATGTTTCATAATGCCGGTCGTGTCCGTAAATTGTATTATGAAATATTTAAAGAGGAAATGTCCTTGTACTGAGTCATATAATTAAGATTTATGACGGTCTACTTTAAAGAAGAAAGCGCAAATATTTTCGAATAAAATTGTATTACAATACGTGATATCGCGCGCATTGAGTTTATTTATTCTTGTTTATCATCATCATCAAGCAACCAACCCCATAATGGCGCATTTCTTTCGTACGAACAATGTAGGAATGACAGACAGAACACATACCCGTTTCAATTGCGTATTCATAATATTGTGCAACTCATTCCGTATGATGGAGAACTTCATGAGCGTGTCGGAGCTGAAGATTGAACTGCCAAACGCAAGGCCTGGATAATCAGCGCATCGTCGCTTTCGACGGCGTGTTTCGCGCTCGGCGATGACTTCCGTTCGCTCCGAGGTGCATCTCAGCCGCGAGATTTCTTCGTACTCGGGATCCTCTTGATCGCTCTGACTCGAGCCGTCAGCTGACGGTCGAAACACTTTCGTCATATCAACGTCGTCGTCAAACGCATCCGTAATCATGTGTTTCGGTGGCGCATTGTTTACTTGATTGTTGTTGTTATTGTTGCTACTACTACTAAATTCTCTATCGCCAATCGGCGCTCGCTTATTGCTATTATTGTTGTGTTCGATATTGCTACTATTGAGATAATTATCGCTAGCTATTTGATTATTGCAATTATTGTTATTCTTGGACGGCTTACGTATCATTCGTTCAGTGTGGCCTGCCACTGGTGAACGAGAAGTCTCATTATGCTTACTACTACTACTACCTAGACTTATTATACTATCATCACATAGTATTTGGAGTGGTGTACTACGACTATCGCTAATTAAAGCTGCGTGCAATTCTTTTCGTTGCTGCTGCCCTTCTCGAAGAGTGCCAGTGCCATTGTTGACCTCAACCTTGTTGTTGTTGTTGTTGTTATTGTTGTGGCTCGCTACTGGTAGCCTGTTGCGCGAGGTTGAGGTTATAATAATGTTGTTATGATGTTCGTCGCCGTCACCGTGCGGCGGTGATAATAGCGCACTAGGTGGAGGTACGGGGGCGGCACGCGAGCCCACGTTGCGCGGATGATGTTGATGACCGCGCTTGCGTGTGTGTCGCGGCGGCGGCGGCTGTTGGTGCGACGACATCGCCAACGAGTGCGTGTTCTTTGCGCTTCACTGGTGCACTCTGCCTTCGGTAACCGCGCGCGCTTCCGTCGCCGCAGCCATGTTGGCCGATACTGGTTGAGAGCGCAGCTGGCACCGCACCAGGTCACACGCGCTCTCACTTTTGTGTGCGCCTCCACGTCCGAGCGCGGCTGCCGTGTATACTACGCCTAAATACATTCGTTTCAACGCCAGCATTCATTCTAGGCAACCCATTCGTCTCATTCCCTTATCACAATTGCCCTCGTTCTAAACTGATCACCCTCTGATCATCCAGCTCTTCGAGAGGTGTTAGCGCTGTTGGTGTTCTTGCTCGATGAGTGATTCGCGAATTATATGAAATCGAAAATGCGGCGAGCACGACCGAGAGCGCAAACGAAACTTGTTTTATTTATAAAATGTATACACCTCGAATTGCGTCACGTGAATTGCGTGCAGCCGCCGATGGAGCAGCGTGCGTCCTTATTTGGCGGGGCGCAGTTACGCGAGATGCGGGGGGCGGCTATTTTTAGCAAACTCTGTATGCTTGCGCTCCGTTTAACGTATTTCACCACTGTTTATGATAATCAGATAGAATGTCGACCAGAATACCGCCAACTATCTAGATAAGCAAGCAAAGAGAGTGAGGAAAGTGAGGACCCAAAAAGGACAATGATCAAGAACCATTCAACCCCCATCGTAAGAAGAAGAGGCGGGATACAGCATGAGCATAACACACGAATGTAACTCACGTTCTGAAGAGCTTTTTCTTTCTCCTCAAGCTTGGCGTTGGCCTGCATGAGTTGCTCCTGAGTCTGGTCCAGCTCGTTCTCAATGGTCTGGATCTTTTTCTGCAAGGAGCGCGCTTCCTCCTCGAGCTACACGAAATATAAAAATAACTCCATTGTAAAAAATGTTCTAGTTTCTTGCACAAAGGTAGTGAATACCTTTTCCGCACGAAGATTGGCATCCTTTGCCTGTTGTTCGTTTTGGACAGCACGATCTAACGCATTGTCCTTCTCAAGCTTCATCGCTTGCATCTTCTTCTTGATCGCGTCCATGGTGATGGAGTTGTTGAGTCTTGCTTGTCAACCGAAGAAAAGAATTCAAACTGTGGAACAACGAGAATATCGTCAAAAATTGCAAGTTACGTCAAAGGGAGGAAGAGTAAAAAGCAAATCTATGTGAGTATGTGTTAAGAAAATGCAATTAGTTTTTAAGAGTGAGTAGCTGCCATAAAAGGCATTACTACAACTAGTGCGGTTGGCTTGCCTTAAAGGACATCAACTAAGGCAAGCGAGGCATTGAGATGACTAATGATAAACTGTTTGAGATATGATGTTGCAATCGAAACATGTTGATTAAAATCCACTTCTTAATTGGGGTCGCAATATGCAATTAAATCACGAAGCGCACATGGCGCATTCTATAAATATACAATGAAGCCATTATAAATGTCATTTTGCGTTCATTCTTGATGCTCTTGCGTTTATAAGAAGAGTACCAATTGCGAGTCACGTTCACAACTCAAACACAACACCGATGGATTTATTTCAGTTCATTTCCCATGCGCATTGCTTACGAAATTACTCAGCTACCTAAAACTACTGCCGCAATTTACGAATCAAAATACAGTTCTTGTTTAAATTCTGCAACTGTATCGTTGCGCGATTTACTTTTGGAACAAATTGTTATGCGGTTTGCAATTCGTATTTCAATTAAACTCAAACACACGTTGAATCCATTTGCTGACCGTGAACTTTTTATGACCTTATTGTTCTGTCGTTCTGGATTGACATTGCATTCCATTTGGTAGTAATTGGGTTTTTAAAAATTTTTCTAATTGCGCTTCCTGTTTTGAATTTGTGATTGGTCGAAATTTTGATGAATTTGGCGAACGAATTGCTGACTAGTTAAACAAATTGATTTGTTATTTTGGTGCGCGTGTGCTCTTTGCTAGTTGAGCAATTGTAATAATAAGTTTAAAGTACATTCAATGTTGTTACTAAGACCATTACGCTAGTTATTAGTTACTAATTGCTCATTGCGCATATCGAATGTGTGTAATTTAATCGTATCCAATTTCTTTTCGCACAATATCCAAAAATGTTTTGTTTACGATGGTAATGTAGTGGAGAGGTTGAGTTTTATTTTTAAATTCTTCGGCGCCTAATAAATTTCTTTGTATACAAATAACCTCTCGCATGTATTAATGATTCACTGAAAAATAATACTTTTCTCTAATTTTTGATGGTTAAACTGGTTAAATAATGTTACTTAACATATAATATTACAATTTCAAATTGTATGGCAAATTGCCAAAATATAAATATTCTCTGTCGCGAATTGCTCTCGCGCAAGTAACACTTTGAGTGAGAGTTTAAAGTGTACTTAACTTAAGTAAAAGTCTTTTGCTTTCAGTTGTGAGTTAAAAGACGCTATGTTGTATGTACTTACAATTATGAAATGTGATTGAATAAGCGATAAGCGAGTTAGCGAAACAAGTGCAGAAGTTGGGAAAAACTCACCGTGAACGCGTCTGTGGCACACGGTCTCAGGGCGACTGAGCAACGCACTGGAGATTGCTTAGCACCGGCTATCAGTTTACGGTACGCACGCACACCATACCGAGGCGGGCGCGCCCGGGTTGGCGGGGCCCCACCATCAGGCCCCTATCCGCCACTTGCCACCGCCAGAAATAACCGCACAACTAATTTAAGCATACGCAAATGTGCCGCAAATCGTTGACTACCAAAATGTTTTTACATAGCTCAACGCTTCTTCGCCATTGTAGGTCAAACAATTCAAGAAACTGCAATTACTCATTACCATCCTCATCAACATGATCACCCTTGCATCAAGCCGAAATCTAATTACAAATGTGTAAATAGAGAAAAATTTATATTAATTACGGAATTAAAATATTTACGAATTATTTAAAATCATCGAGGCATAATTTTAATTAATGAATTAATAATTAAGGCGTTCACTGTTTACTTTTTCGGGCGCGTTTTACTTGAGAAAATGTGAAATGAGCGTTTAATAGAAATTTGCCATTCGTTTTACCAAGTTGTATTAGGAAGTTGGTTAAGAAAAGTGTCGAGTTTTAATTAACATTTAAACCTATTTTGCGTGGAACAATCATGATAAAAATGATATGACATTTTGCAAAAAGTTGTGGGATTAATATAATTATAAACAAAACTGAATTTTCCGTGTAAATCTGCTTAGTTTATGCTTAAGAGCAATATTGAAAGTGATATTGAACATGGAAACTCGCATCTTATTATTGCACTACACTGCATTCCGATTTCGTACACGAGTTGTGCTCTTGTTGATGTCACTTACTTTTACTTTCGCATTCTTAATTCTTCAATCTGCATAGTCTCGCGCCTGTTTGCGTGTACAAAGAGCAATGTGCACATAGATTGCGCGCCGACCCAGTGACCGACATTTACGTTCTTGTTCTTGACGTGCGAGTACGCCGACGCAAATGCGTCAAACAACCCTTATAACTTTAACATCTTGCGCACATTTCTTCTCAATCTCCGCCAAATGATCGACAACGAAATGAACGATGCTTTGGATGTCATTGTGAAGGGTGGAACGCAAGCGATTTGGACTTATTTGACGAAAAGTGACTATTACTCCTTATTTGGTATTAGCAAGTTTGTCCCAGCGCAGCGTGCGCTTCTGTTTTGTTTCTCATTTTTATGTAACGCAATTTCATGGACGCAAAAAATATTGAGCGCATTCAACATGATGGAAATTGTGCTTGGTTGCATCATATTTTTCCTTATGTAGGTATCATCATCAGCTTGAGCCACTCTTACTGAGTGTAAAACTCAATTCGTACTTATATGGTCATGGAAGAGTTGCTCGTGATTTGATTTATGATTAATTAATTTGTAACAAAAATCAATCGTTCAATCCAACTGGGTCAGTTTTTGCCAAGTATTTTTCAATATATTTTTACGAGTGTTTTTACAAATGTATTTTTAGCGTTTAGAATAGCAAAGAATTGAGGCGAAACGCGAGTGCGTGCAGATGTTTGGAAATATTTATTCGATTCAGCGGAAAACATTTTGAGAATCTCTCTTTTACTTAGCCGAGTCGGGTAGGGGCTACTCTACTGAGTATGACGCGCGCAAAAGTAGTGGGGGCGGGATAGAGCTGAAAGGGCATTCGGACGCGTCGCGACGCCTGTAGCTGAGAGGATAGCAGCAGCGTCTGTTCGCAAACGGCCACAGGTAGGTGATGCGTGTTGCTTTTTTTCTTTGGTTTTTTTGCGCATTTTTATGTTTGTCTTCATCCGAAAAAAACACAACATGTCTAATATTTTGTGGTCAACTGTAACGCAATTAATAGCAATTAAAGTCGAGAGTCCGCACTGCCTAATGTATCGAATTACACATTTTTGTTGTTGGAGAATTAATTGATTAACACAACTTGGTGAATTTAATAATTTTAATGGCCGCGCGAATAAAGTGATTCGACACTGATGTAATCCGAGCACCTTATTAGTTGGTGGAGTGCGCGATATATGGGTCGGTTAAATTTAAGAAGGCGCCACCTACGCAAAAGTGGATGCGCTCCGGTCATTTCGCGCATCTGTACGTCAACTTGCGCTCGCTATTTGTTCCCGACTTTCCGTGGAATGCGCGTATACGGCGGATGGGTAGCGAGTGTGCTCGCGTTCGGTCTAAACTAGGAGCGGAGCTATTTCGGGACACAGCTAGCGGGAAGATATTTTCACCAAACTGCTGCTTCCTATGCGCAAACAGATGTTGATACTTTGTACGAAAAATGTAATAAATCAGGAATCTCCCCTGAAGCTTTTAACTCTACGTGCTTTCTAATAAATATTTTCGCCAATCCATGAAGATGATTAATTGGGTTCTTCTCTTGCAGCTATCGTTTTGTTTTTCTTGTGTCAGTCCGAGGAATAATCCCACAAAACCGCCACCATGGACGCGATCAAGAAGAAGATGCAAGCGATGAAGCTTGAGAAGGACAACGCGGCGGACAAAGCCGACGCGATGGAAGGACAGGCCAAGGACGCAAACATGCGCGCCGAAAAGGTCATGGAGGAAGTGCGTGAATGCCAGAAGAAACTCTCGCAAGTCGAGGAGGATCTCACCACGCATAAGGCCAAGTTGGAACAAGCCAACAAGGACCTCGAAGAGAAGGAAAAGAACTTGACCAATGTAAGAATCTCACTTTCTAAATCCTCAACAAAGCAAATATGAAAAATACTCGTGTTTTGTATAGGCCGAATCTGAAGTCGCGTCCCTCAACCGCAAGGTACAGCTCATTGAAGAAGACCTCGAAAGGTCCGAGGAGCGTTCGAACACTGCCCAAACCAAGCTCGCTGAAGCCTCCCAAGCTGCCGATGAAAGCTCCCGGTAAATCCGTACCGCCCCCCACAAAGAGGACAAAATTCAAATCTATTCTCAATTTCAGTATGTGCAAGGTATTGGAAAATCGTTCGCAGCAAGATGAAGAACGTATGGATCAACTGACCAACCAGTTGAAGGAAGCGCGTATGCTCGCTGAGGACGCCGACAACAAGTCCGATGAAGTTTCGCGCAAGTTGGCGTTCGTTGAAGACGAACTCGAAGTCGCTGAGGACCGTGTCAAGGGTGGTGATGCCAAAATCATGGAGTTGGAGGAAGAATTAAAGGTCGTTGGTAACTCGCTCAAGTCACTCGAAGTATCCGAGGAGAAGGCCAACCAGAGAGTTGAGGAATTCAAGAAGCAACTCAAGACCCTCACCGTTAAGCTAAAGGAAGCCGAAGCTCGCGCCGAATTCGCCGAGAAGACGGTTAAGAAATTGCAGAAGGAAGTCGACAGGCTAGAAGGTGCGCAAAATACAAGACCTGCGCTCTATTTTGCTATTTGCTCGCTGCTTTCAACAATGTTTTCGCTTGCTTGCTTTTTAGATTACATTCTACGTGAGAAGGCAAAATATGAAGGAATTGTCACCGATATTGATAAGACATTCGTCGAAATGTCTTCGCAGAGCAAAAAGTAGATTAACGCTTTAAGAAAACTGCCTAAATTATTTAATTAATTCATATTAAGTTGCTTACTTAACAAATGCTTTTCAACGCTATTTCAATGCCGCCAATGCTTCAATACCTCTAAGGTAAAACCTAACCTAATTGCGCTTTTCCCACTAATTAATCTCCTTCATTACTTTGATATACGTAAACTTAAACAAAATATTTTGGCAAATTTTAGACGAACTTGGCATCAACAAAGACAGATACAAGTCCTTGGCCGACGAGATGGACTCCACCTTCGCCGAATTGGCGGGCTACTAAATCAATCCATCAATCAATCGATCATCACAATTACGCACGCATTAATCGATCGACAAATATCAAATACCATCAACAACGACTTGCGATTTGTATGTAGTTTTACAAGAAATGTCGTTGTTGTTTTGTCGCTGCAACACGCTATTTATTTTTGTGTAATAATAAAAAACCAATCAATCAATCAATCAAAAATGCACACGTACACATACCAATCGAATATAACATTATGCGCGCAATACGTCCAACTTTGTTGCTTTCAAGCATTACAACATTACATTAATTACTTATTTATTTCTATATCAAAAGAAAAATCAATCGCATAATAATAGTTAAAATATTATTATACTGATTACGAGTACTTTTATGAATTACTGTAAAACATATTGTAATTATTATTATTTTAATAACTTGAATGGCTGGTAATTATAATTTCTAATAATAATGTGCAGTCAAACAACTTTTTTCGCCAGAAGTAAACATTTGCGCCCACGCGAGAAGAGTCGAGATGAAAAATGACGTCAGGCGCAATTCCGCTAAGAAATCTATCGCATTTCCGTGACGGTGGCGCCAATCGTGCGCCTGCGTTCACCCTGTACCCGTTGGGGTATTGATTGCGGCGCCGGTGAGGGCAGCCACCACAACATCATCACTGCTGCTGTTGCCGCCGTCGCCGCCGCCGCCAACGCAACGGGGGCTCAATGCCCATCTTGCCATACGCGATCAATTAATAACGCGCCAATCAATCGATACCTCACGTTCGTCGCTGTGTCCGAATAGAAACAAATAATTACGAATCGCGAATATTGCCTTGATACAATTATTAATTGCGCGTAGTGTTTAATAAGTGTCATTCCATCTTGATTTTTGTGCGATTGACAGCGAAGAAAGCAACGCAATAGAGCAAGGTGCGCCATTCACCATGTCTCCGGACGGTCCCGAAATAAAGGCAATAGACCGGGGTAAGTTGAAATATAAATTAGAAATTACTATCATTGACGAAAGCAAAACTTGCCATTATATTATAAATGTTGCTATTATCATACCACGTTCCTATTCATCGTCATTCATACGATGAACACTGTTATTGCAACAAAGTAGCTTTCAAGTAATTGAAAATATCAATAATTAAAACGTGAACGAAAATAAATATTTAGCCGCAATATAAAATGTCCAGTGCTGGTTCGTGTTGTTCCTGTTCAAAATTTATTATTCATTATGCTACCAAGCGACCAACTGCTGCGTAATTTTTATTTATTTCCAGAGAGAATTTACACCCATTTTATGCGAGTGCACTTAACGTGAATTAAATTATAAATATTTTAGCGAAATTAAACATCAATTAAATGCCATTTCATACATCTCAACTGCGACCCAAAGTTTTTACACGACGGCATAAAATATTAAAAAACAATTTATGCCCTGTTATTTTCCATTGCGGTAACTTTTGTTCGGTTAATTTTTAAACCTGCCGCCCCTCGCTTGTTAACCAATCATGGTTTCACCCATGTGTATACACATATTCAATGAATGTCTCACCGGAAATCCCATGACTAACTACCCCTTGTGCGTCCTTGGTCAATGTTTCATCGTTTAACCTTATGAATTCATCCTTTCTCATTATTCACTTTTATTAAAAACGTATTTAAATCTCTATTCAACATTTTCTCTGCTTGTACCATAATTTTTTTATGGCACAGCACAGAATAAAATTTACTATTGTGGTTGGACGTGTTTGAACGTTCACCTTTGACATTTCAATATCCTTCTTGAATATTGCAGTGATTTTCGCGAATGCGGAAAGCAATATTTTGTCATCCGGGTTGAATGGATAAAATATATTTTGAGTGAAATTTTCATATCAAAATATCTCGATTATTAATTTAAATATATTTGACATGTAAATTTATTTAATATCTGGCATTAAAATTGAGTAATTATTAAAGAAAATTTAACTTGAAAGACTTTAATTCGTAAGCGCCTCCTATAATCAAATAACGCCGTAGGAAAACGTGATAAGACTCTTATCCATATTGCCGCGCACGCAAATTTAATTCAAGTGCATAATTGTGTCGTGCATCGCATATGCAAATTCTGGAATTTAATTAACTACAGTCACGTTATTTTATGACTATTATAGTTAGTTTTCCACTTTTCTCAGTAACGCACGAGTTGAAAGCATAAAAAGTTTAATGCATCATTTGCGTTTTATGCACACGCCTTCAATTTGTTCATGTGTTTGCCCGCCTGCTTGCAGTAAATCCGTCAACGATAATCGCGCTATGCCTGGCCGGAGTCGTATTTGCCGTTTGCATGGTGGCGGTAACATGCTTCTGCTATCGACGCCGTCGCCAGCAGAATGGCAAGCGGCATGGTCCCGACCAGCCGTTGGCATTCCACGCGCATCGCCGCCCCACGGCGGTTAAGAGTCCAGCGGGTGCAACTACACATTACCTCAAAAAGACGCCGAGTCCCACTGGACCTGGACGTTCACCTCCAGGCGTAAGTATTCAATCACCAGGCTACTTGTTTACGCTCACACATCATCTATTATTCACCTAGATGTCCGGTCATAATACACCGAGTCCAACGGGCAACATGCCGGGCGCGTTGGAAGCCGGAGTTAATGGCAACATGGATCAAGTGAATCATCACTTGCCTCTACAGAAGGATATCGTATTCACCACCGAAACCGAATTGCAATCACCCACCAAAGAGGAGGTTGAAACTAACGAAAAGAATCTGCAGCAAAACGGTGGTACTCTGGGTCAATTGGTATTTAAATTAAGGTAAAGCCTACTCCTTGCTTGAAAATTATTCACAATCTAGCTAATTACGATTTTGTCCACTTTTAACAGATACAAACACGATAAAAGTGCTTTGATTGTCTCGGTCGTGCGTTGTCGTGATCTGCCAGCTAAAGATCCGAATCTTGGCTCGAGTGATCCGTACGTTAAACTACAGCTTTTACCCGACAAGCAGCACAAAGTGAAAACTCGTGTACTCCGCAAAACTCGCAACCCGGTCTACGATGAAGACTTTACCTTTTACGGCATCAGCTTCAATCAGCTGTCAGCTATTACGCTTCACTTTGTCGTTCTCAGCTTTGACAGATACTCGCGCGACGATATCATTGGCGAAGTGTTTTGCGCACTCAACACTGTCGACTTATCCCAGGCGGAAAAACAGCAAATGGCGCTATGCAGAGAGATTCAACCACGTAGTTTGAAGGTAATAAAATTGTGCTAACTCTTATCGCCCTTTTTAAACAAACTATTGCAGATTAAAAGTCAAGGTCGTGGCGAACTCTTGGTCTCGCTATGTTGGCAACCAGCAGCAAATCGATTGACGGTGGTCGTTCTCAAAGCCCGCAATTTACCCAAAATGGATGTTACCGGTTTGGCGGATCCGTACGTTAAAATCTACTTGCTCTACAACGGACAGCGCATCGCAAAGAAGAAGACACACGTCAAGAAACGTACACTAAGTCCTGTTTTCAACGAGAGTTTCGTCTTTGACATTCCCGCAAATGGTGAAGGATCACTTGAGCAAGTTAGCTTGGAATTTCTCCTACTCGACTGGGATAGAGTCACCAAGAATGAGGTATATACACTCTACTTTCCACATTCCTCATCGTAGATTATAACATTGTTATTTAATGTTTAAAGGTAATTGGACGATTGGACCTGGGTGGTTCAAAATGCACAGGCTCCGCATTACATCATTGGAACGAAGTGTGCAATTCACCGCGTCGACAAATTGCAGATTGGCATAAGTTGCGCGAGTAAGCAGCCAAAGAAAGAGCAACTATTATTATCATAATAACCAACCAAAAAATATTTACCGCCTATGTTAAATTTTAAGGAGAACTACGTAAGCTAAGGGCAACAAGAGAAACACTCAAATGTACGCCATCAGTCTAGTCCTTTCCTATTAAACGCTCACCCATCCCCTGAGATTCCTCAATCTTACGAGAAGAAGAAACCAGAAACCTATGAATAATACTCATTACTATTAAACAAATATCCTAGACTGATACGTCAAATCATAACTACTACTAAAACTTTCGAATTATACTGAGTATTTCGCGCAAAGATGATTATCTCAGAAGGTTCATTTTGCAAAAAATGACAATAAATCTTAAGTTTGACAGCAAATTGTTTACGGAGTGCTCAGTGAAATTACGAATGGCGTCTAGTTCTAATGTTAGACTAATCAATTATCACATAATAATCAATAATCAATAGGCTTAAGCAAAGCAAAAATATGCAGCAACACGAAATGCAAATCTTCTAGTAGATAAGTGTTTTAAAAATATGTTTAAAACCAAATAGCGATGATGACGAGGAAGAGGAGAGAAAAGAGGAATTCAGGGATTCATAATAATCATGACAAACGAAATATGATACACCGAAATATGACAGGCAAAGTTATTTCTCTTAAACAAATTAACTTTTTAACCCGAAATAATTGTATGTAGTTAGGACCGCAAAACTGACAGCACCATACGATTCTAATTCAAAGTGCTTATCCAAATAAGTGTGCTTGTTATCGATAATCTACTAGAACTAAAAGATAACCTAAATTAATAACTTAAGCCCTAAGAACATGTAACAGATTATCATTCAAAAGTCTCAGAAAAAAATTGCATTGTAAGAAAATTGCACGATGAAAACAAAATAGGTAAAATTGAAAAGTGTATGTATTTTTCTTAACGAACTACAGTCATTGTTATACATCATAGGCGATGTATATAAAATAAGTCAATCAATTTGTTTAGTAATTATACGTTGAAAATTCTTCATATTTTCTATTTAGGTTGCAAGTTGAACTCGATATCTGAATTACCTTGTTTGCGAAACATTTCATTTTCAATGGTAAAACATTTGAAATTTCTATGAGAAAAAAGGTTTGTGATATAGACTTAAGCAGTGAATAATCATATAGAATGTGAATGACGTTTGCATAATTAATAATTTCCACGTGGAAAATGCTCACTGAAGATGGACGTTTAATTTATTCCACAAAAATGCAATTAGCCTATTAGTTTACCAAGCAAAAGCAAACTAACCACACACTCTATAAACAATAAGCTGTATAATTTTTTACTTAAAACTAGATATTTAAAAATCTTGCTTTTAGCAGCAATCTCACGATATGTATTACAGGCAACCAGATACACACGATATTCTTATATCAATTCAAAATCCACAGCAGTGTAGCTATTTCTTTAAATACTTATAAATTGTATATATAAAACTATAGAATATTTTTCGTGATTCTGCTTCTACTTAAAGACTAATTAAGGAACCCAGATACGTATGTTTAGATAGAGAGCAAAACATTGAGGAGCATCACTCGAAAAGTCAACAAATGTACGCAGAATCATCACATAATTTTAACGTCTTAGCGAATGTAGTTTTAACAAATAGTTTATAATTTTAAATCCAACGCAAAATAAGGCGCAATATCTTAATAATGAATGTATTCTTCTATACCAAAGAAAGACGCACTCTACGTAGAGTTTAGCGTTAAAAGAAGGAATACTCCACAGCGGGCAAGAGTGCAAGATAAGTAGTTCCAAAGTTTAGTTTAGTTGATAATTCAAACTAATGATGTAGAGCACAAATGATTTGTGTTGATTTCGAATTCTCGATAAAGTTAAATGTGAATGATGATGATTAGCTTAATATGCGAAAAAAAACTAACATAAAATGTAATTGTATATAATTAATAAATGGTTTAATGGTTTTCAAATATTTACTCGTTCATAACTATAAAACTAGAAATCGTCCTAGTTTATTACGTTTCACCACGTCATCCTTATCACGAATGTGTCGCGTCAATAATTAATTAAAATCGATCCGGCACACTGCTGCAACATAACTTAATTACATAACCGTACATATTGAATCGATCGATCAAAGAGGCAAATCAATAATTTCTTTCTGGCAGAGTGTTTACGCATTTCCTTGGCACTTATCATGGGCCAGTTCATTCACAGTCTGATTCAACCGATAATCAATCAATCAATGAACATGTACCGCGGCGAATTTTCCGATTACATTATATCACTTATTCACTTGTTTACTACATGTTCGATGTAGTCGATGAAAGAGCGACTGACAATACAGTTGTTGTCTGGCTGTTTTGTGAAGTGTACTCCAACTGATGGCAACCTTACAAGTATTTTGACGAGCGCGTTTTACACGCGCTGCAATTATTTTTACTCGCTTGAAATGATAAAGAAAGCGACGCACACGAATAGATTAGACTTTACTACTAGTGAGCGCGTTTAGTTGAGCCTGAAGTGCGAGCAATACGCGAACCAAATCTAAATAAAACCGTGTTAAACTAGAAATAAAGTGTGATGATACAACAACACTACCTAGTTTAATAGTCATTAATCGCGCGCATTGATTAGACTAATGTGTTGTGTTGTTGTCGTGTGCGACTAATAGATACTAGCGTGATGTGCACATCTAATAAACATCCATTATTATCCATTTATTATCACTTATTATCTGCGCAAATTAGATAAACAAGATAACTTCAGCAGCGAGCAATTGTGTTCTAGTTTCGGTTCGCTAGCGTGCGCGTTCGATTCGGCTATGAAGTGATATAATCATCGCTCGTACAAGACTCCAACATATTGTGATATTATTTAAGAAATCGCCAAAGCACTACGATGGATAACAAACCGGGAATGTTACCACGCATCCTGCTTGAAGTGCCTGACAACAACAGTGAATCTGATTCCCCACGAAGACGCTGTCATAGTTTAAGTAAGGTGCAAGATGACGAACAAGTGCAAAGATCCTCAAGCGCCAAGAAGAGATCATCATTCCGCAAGACTTTAACCCGCACGTGGAGTAAACGCATAACTTTCAGATCTAAAAGTATTGAAACTCGTTCAGGTAAGAATGAAAGTCCCGGTGAAGAACAAACATCTTAATTATAAGACAAAATATCATTTTAGCACCGAATGCAAGTCCAGTCAAATCACCAACGGTCGATCACCGTTTGAGTGCGGAAGAGTGCATTGCTCGCGAAAAAGAGAGTCTCGCACTCGATGGCAATGGTAGCGTGAAGGAAGTGATGCGCGAGCGCGGTAGATCACGTGAAAGACGTGCAGTCTCCATGGAGCCGCGAGGGATACCGCGAGGATCGCACACGGTGCGTCCCACGTGTATCAATTTTTTAGTGTAAGTATATTCCCAAACCATTCCACCTACACTCACTTACAATCTATACTCGAACACAACATTTACGAGGCGTGACTTAAAGTCCAAAGAATTGAGAAGAGAAGTAATAATGGGTGGCGGCGGTGAACAAAACGCAAATCGATAACAACCGGGCGGCTGCTGCTGTGAAGCAAATTCAAGGACTTTTACCACCCTCTTACCACGTTGCGTTTATGTAATCCACCCCCTTATAAAACCCGCTTTAAATTGTCCAAATAATTGCCGCGTTTATAATAGGTATTAAATATGTACGACTTGCTATCGAACTATCAATCGCCAATAACCTTTAGTTTTACTCTATTAAATTGGAAAAAATTCCCAGACGAGCAAGGCAAGGTTACAATAATGGTCATTTCCTCTAAAATGTGTAAATTAAACTTTATCTTATCACGTTCCATTGTTTTGATTATTTCGTACGCGAGGACGATACGGAATGTTTATGTACGTGCCGTTCTGGCCACGCGTATTGGCAATTCAGTTGGCCTAGCTCAAGTTCCAGGGTTGCTGCCGCTACTGCCGCCACCCTGCAGCAGTGGTAGTGGTGTCGGTGGCAGCTTGCAGCCCTTGCCAAATCAGTACAACTCCACCGTTCTTCCTGCGATCATCGTGCACAAATTCATCGCTACGCAATATTTGCAAGTTTTCTATTTGCACGCAACGCACCTCCGAGAAATTCACTCACGTAGTTGTTAATTCCTAACAGACGTTTCGGCTACTTAGCTCAATAGTTCATTGCTTCATTCGCAATCAATACAATAAGGGAATCTGCGTCGTGTGACCGTGTCTTGCGCGTGTGCTCAAGAGATGCGAGACTGAAATCCAAGGTCTTGCAGTTGCAATCGACTCAAAATAGTGCTCAAAACGAAACGATAAATATTCATAACTAGCTAAGGTAAATTGCCGACAAACACATAATGATTTTCTATTTTCGTACGAGAGATTGCATGCGAAACAGTTTAATTTGTGTGAATCCTTAATGATTTTTCCGTCTTGCATATCATCAACCGAATAATTTATTGTACATACAAAGTGCGCGTGTATCTTCTTAATTAACAACCAAAACGTATAAATAAATTATCACAGCTGTAATCGCACAACGAGTCTGTTTGTTTCATTTCGTTTTCGTCCCATTGTGTTGCTGTTGTTGTACATTAAATTCTGATATTGCATTTCGTTGTGATAAACTGACGTTTATCAGTAAAGAGAACACAGCAAGAGCGCACTTATTATTTTTTATGTTATTATTGCAGCTACTTACTGCATGCGATCGCACTGCATTTCTAGTGTTTGTTAATAATTAGCCCTACATTAAATTGTACTTCCGTTCATCTAACGTTTAATGGAAATGTGGCAAATTAAATTGGCAAAGCGCAAAACTAAAAGTTTGTCTAATTTATCAGTGGACGCGGCGTAAGTTTTTATTTAATTTTATCCATATCCATTTTATTTTAAGATGCAAGGTAAAAATATAAATCTGGTGTCGCAAAATAGCATGTTTTTTTAGAATCTACGTAGGCAATTGAAAGATAATTTTTGCGCCCGTAAATTTTTAATTTTTGTTAATAATAAACCAAAATTGATAATCAAAAATAAATATTTTGATCGAGTGCTTACGGTATTTTCAAAACATTCAACCTGTGTATAATTTCTCGAATGTAAATACGTTTGTAAATCGTAAATTACAAAGTAATATTCATTTGGCGATTTCATATTAAAATGTTTTATACGTCACTACAATAATAAATAATCACGTAGATGTTAATTTCGGATGAAGGATTTTGTTTGTGAAAAATTATTTTGCAACTTTTTTCTTACTTTTCATTATAAATCATTTAATTTACAGTTCAGGAGCGACTGAGACTGCAGCGCTTTTTACTGTTGAAAGCGGCTCTCCGTCAACAGCAATCGTAGTCACGCAAAGTAGCAACGACAACGTCAGCGGCAAAGAAGCGATAATTACGGCAAATGAAATTTCCGAGAACGGGGGCGGCGGTGGCGGTAACGTTAACTACGATCTGGAAGAACTGAAGATACCCCACGATCCCGCGCTCCTTAATGGGTAAGTAAATCATTGACTTTATTTGATTATCCATCGTCTCGCCTCGTAAATTTGTTATTTCAGTTGATTGCTTGTTAATTAATTAAAAAAACAATCAAATCAATGCAAATACGAAAAGTTCTAATGGAAATTTTGCAAACATTATTCCACTTATGTAAATATGTTATAAAAACAGAGCAGGTTTTGTTAATTATCTATTTCACTCAAATTAGTATTCAATGCGTAAAAGAAATATTAATCAATTTAAAAATTGATTACAAATAATCCTTATAGCTTCTGCGATAACCTTAATCAATCTACAGGATGTTACCACTATTTTAATAAGTTGTATGATAATCTCTTCCCTCAACTGTTTTTTACGATGACTACTCTAATTAATCATGTTAATCATCACAATTCGATAGCAGAAGAAAGAAATAATTTAGCATTGAAATCTCAAGTTTTCTTTTATGCAAAGCGCAGTATTAGCTAATATTGCAATATGAATTAAATCAGCAAAATTATAGATGACAGTAAGGAGTAATCTTTGGTCTGGTCATCATCATTCGAGTGGACGTTGTGAAATTAATGATTATTAGCATGTTTCAAGTTTCATAATACATACATATTCCATTTTGCTTCTCTCAGTCAGTGAATAAAATGCGCCGATATAAAACAGAGACAAGATTGTTAGCGATTCGCTTATTTACTTTTCGTCGTTGAAAGAAGCAACTGTTGTGATTACGAAAACGTTAAGGCGGAAAACTTTGTTATGTTTGCGACAACAGCACTAAATTATTCTTTATGGTCTTCGAATCCGGTCGGATGAGAATTAATGTGTCCAAGCGTTTACCAATATGTTATTATTGTTTAACACTGTGTTTTCGGACGATGGTGGTAACAAACTCAAGACGAAGAGACTAAGCTGCCGAAATTCTCTATCCAGTGCGCAAAGGAGCGAAGGACAACTACTCGACTCGTTTATACACAAAACTGTGTACGTGCGTAGCGCGAATTATAATATGTATAGATAGTCAGCGTGCGAGCGCAAAATTTCATTCAATGTGAGACTTTTGCTTCTGGCACACATCGAATTGGCTCAAGTTTATGTCGAAATTACATTGTCCGACCAAACAACGAAAAAAGAACGCACACAAATTTCCGTTCGTGTTTGTTGCGCGAGTGCCAGAATGATTTATTTTCAAAGTTTATGTGCATAACTGAACTTTTTCGTCATATCCAAGTTTAAGCAAAGCAACCTTTCGAAAATGATTGACCATTTATATGATAAATCTCAGCAGTGCCAGAAGGACTCGAACAATAATAACAAAACTAAACGCAAGAAACATCATCGCAATTTAGGGCTACCTGTGCTTCGAGTACTAGTTTATACGAAGAAACAATTGAGCAAACGTCGTGTAACATGGAGTATTTGGTAAGTTTGTCTGCGACAACTATTCGTACTGCATAAAAATGTCAAGTAGATACTGTTATAACATCAGTTACAAAGTCAAGGTTGATCGCGCATTAAATAAAGATCCATTCGTTTCGTTGGTTGCCTACATTCAAGCAATGTTATTAATTCAATTCTTAATTCTAAATATAATATTATTGCAATAGTAAACAATCTCATTGAGAATTAGTGTAGCTTGAAAGTCAGTTCAATCCTATTACTACTGTTACCAGTCGTTGCTGTAAAATTTTGTATGAATTCTAATTTTATTATGAGAAGTAGGGCTTCATTAAAATAGGACACGCAATGTGATAGTAAAGAATAGTCGTCGGCTGATGTGTGATTAATTTGATAATTGATGAGTATTTTCGATAAATTGGGTGTTGGCACTCCTTTGTTCTACGACTCCCTTTCATTTCGTAATTGTTTCTTGCGCATTTAGCGCAAAGTGATTGAACTCATTTCGTGCGCGCGAGTATGCTTGAAAAAGTATCGCAATCAAATAATAAGATGCTTGCGAATCGTGCATAGCGAACAAAGACGACGAGTCTTTAAATAGGTTAAAATCGTGTCTAAGGTACGAAGAAACGAATCAGGATGTCGGAAATTATTGCGCATAGACATATTTGAATATAACTGTGCTCATTTCGTCATTTAGGTCACAAGTGAAGCAGTAGTTTTGCTTCAAACATAGGAAAATTGAACGAAATCATTACGGAAATGATTTCGCAAGTGGTGTTAATTAAAAATAAATAACATCCATATTGAATACTTAGTCCTTAGTCCTTAATTGGCCACTTCAAGATAGGATAAGAAATTAGATTTTAAGCCTGGTAGCCTGGTATCTAATTCTTTAATCTTTCGTCAATTTTCGCCTTCTTCCGCCCAGCAAGGAGTGCCAACCAAGGACTAAAGGGAAAGTACACAATGTGGATTTTCATTTGGTGGAATTTGCTACATCATCCAACTGAAATTATCAGAGCTGCACGAAATTATATCTCGTCGCATTACGGAAGTATTTAATAAGTCTTCTCGCATGAAGGGGGAAAACAAACAAATCTATCTTTGTACTTGATACTGTCATAGTCCTACTCGTGGTTGTTATAAATAATACAAAGCGGGACAAAAGAGCGCACGAGTGTGATAGCAACGCACAATAAAAACCGCGCAATTGAATCGCGGCCAATGAGCAAACTCAAACAATTAATTAAACGTAAAACTCTTGCAGTGTTAGGATTGCGATAACTTCTTTTATTTTTCGATTGTGCGCTTCATAGCTGGAGCACTAAACCGCACCATGCTCATAAAACAAAATTTATTACAAAGTGTGCAATTAGTTTTAGTGCTAGCAATTCTGTCAACGTAGAATAAATTCCCTTCAGGTAAATAATAATTATTCAATAATACACATTTAGGATTTCCTTATTACGTTTCCGCAAAACTGGTTAATATCTCAACATTTAATTAAGTTGGAAATGTCAATGAATCCATCGTCCAAAAGAAGAATAATTAAATACCTGCCTAACAACAAGATTAATAAGAAATTTATATACTTATTAAGTGCTTTTATGATAGACTTATAATGACGGATAATTGATTTAGCAATAAACAAAACTGTTTCAGTCAACATTATTGATGTTAATGTTTGATATAACATTGAGTAAGGCAAAGTTAATGAAATTTTAGCACTTTTTCGAGATTTCTCTATTATTTGCGATAAGGTTGTTTTATTGAAATGAAAATAAGGTAAAAACCTTGACTCGCTTATTATTTCGCATCGCAATTAACAGTTGTCGGATTTAATAAGTAAACTTAAAAGTTTTGTTTACGTTTCGCGTACTTAAAATTATAAGCAAATAAACTTAAATCGTACGCTGATTATAGTCAAGTTAACGTCAACGAACTCATTATGAGTTTTAAAAAAATTGCGGTTGCGCAAATATTATATGGAATAATTATAATTGCGTCTGTGCTCGGCACGGAATAAACAATTTTATGAGGGTTGAAGCAAAATGGATGCTGTATTCGTACGTTGCGATGGTAACGTATTACAGTTGTGTTGGCGGCGGCGGCGACGACGATGCCGGCAGTGGAGGCGTAAATGAAGTCAATACCGCGTACATGGGCGTATACCGAATATCCCGAGTGCTGCCACACAGGGTAGAAAATGATATTTTAAATGAAATTCATCCACAATTTCCAGAAATTTAAATTTATCCACGCCCTTCAGCCTTCTGTGAAGTGAAAAGTAATTTAAGATACGTTCATGCTCTTTCCGCTTTTCTCAGAATGCCTCCAAATTCGCACCACGAAAATCATTTTTATTCGGAAATTGAAATCTCTCAAGGATAAATTATCTTAATTGACAATTTTAAAAAAAGTGAATTGTTACCCTTGAACTTTCATTAATTTGTCAAAATCAATCCGAATTTTACAACATCCTTAAACTGTATTTTTTCCACGTTAGTATAGCATAGTCAAGGAGCAAAGAGCACCTTGTGTGTGCGTTCATTGCACCGATCGAGTGCATACAACCAGCATGCTTTCGACCGACACAACATGACAGACTAAAGTCAAAGCGAGGAAGGAGAGTAGTACTCGCTATAAGGACGCGCGAGTAAATCAAAAGGCAAACTAAACTAAACCAAACCGAAACGCGAAATGCATTTGCAAGCTGCTACAACCAACCAGCTGTTCTACACCGCAAATATCCATCTCGGATTGATAGCCAGCAGCACGTTGTTTCTCAGACTCCTCGGGTAAAACACATGATCATGATTCGCTTTGTGTTACTCTGGCAAATTTCTTGAATTGCCAACGTCCTCGGCCGCCATAGCCCAAAGCACCGCCAGGCAGATATATTCATTCCAAGTCGAACACGCAAGTCGGAGCGGCGGTCGACATCGCATCGCGGCTTCAACAACCTCACCAACCGCAGCCGCGCTTCAGTTAGCTTGCGCCTTTCGAGCGGCAGACGTGGACATCGTTGTCGCGAGTGCGCGCTGCTCGTATGTCGTGATAACATTTGAAAAAAGTCGGCTGCCAAGCGAACCGCATTCGGCGCGCGTACACAACAAACCCGACTATAGTCATAATGCCTTAACCGTTTGACCACGACAGCGTTCAACGTGACGCGTTTGTTTTACGATTATTCCTGTTCCGTTCATTACTTGTTTGTAATTTCAATTAGAGAGCGTTATCTATTCGAATTAATTACGTTCCACATGTTTTTTCCACCGAGCAGCTAGTGCAGTCACCACGTAAAAAGTCATAATTATTACTCGCGCGCGCATCCAGTCGATCGCAGTTTATGCATGACCACCAGTGATTCGGTGATGCTGTGTTTCGTTCAGTCCTTCGACTCGAAGGATCACAATAGGGATGATGGCCTGCCACCGCCGTCAACGCCGCCAAAAGATGCCAAAGAGACAAGCAATGCGTTGCGCCTCGTTAAGAATAAGTTACTGCGAAAGTCACGGTATGTTTTTTTTTCTCTGCTCGACTATAGAAATGAATAGAAAATGCTGCATTCATTTAGTTCAAAAGTGTGCATGTTTCACACACGACTGGGGAATTATTGTGAGAGCGCGTCTATTGTGAACACATGGAAATTTCAACTCTTTTCTCTTAACACTCATTAATAAAATACGCGTCATCGATCGTAAAAAAACAGTCGGCACACAATACCATTTGAGCGAGTCCAGTTGTTGATGAGCGCAAACTTTAATAATTAAATTATCAAATATCATACATTTTTGGCAAGATGAGGAAAGGTGAAGCATATTTTATGGAATATTAATGAGAAATCGATGCGTTCCTCCCCTTCAACGAGGAAATTGCGTGTGCAATTTCGAGTTTCCCTTTGAGTTTTCCTTTAGTGTGTTGTTGCCTTGTTGGCTGTAATCCAACCAAATATGATTTTACGTAGTTTACTCATGAAAAAAACAACGCGCAGAAAATGTTCATTCATTTCGTATGCGACATGCAAATTTCGAAGGAGCAAACTTTTAAAAGAGATCATGTGATTTCCGCTTGTTTGAAATGCGCACGTGGAAAACTTATATTGGATTTCCCCTCCCGATTAATACTTTTCTTTGAATTAACATCTTTCTTGATAAATCATTCAAAGTATGAATGAATGAATGAATGAATAAATGAATATCATTTGCGGTTTGTTTGAATTTTATATTTCGTTTTATGCCTTTATAGTCTGGGAAAGTTTTTATACGCAACGTAAACAAAGCACAATGAAATTGCACGCTTGGGAATATTTTTGCGGCGAGAAAACGCAAAATGTTGAATGAAGCAACCCGCAACGAACAAAACTGTTTTAATTAATTGTCTATACTTTTCTAGGCGTCATTTGTTTATGTCTAAAAGTCATGTTATACTTTATTAGCATACCGAGTAAACATCTTATTTAATTAATTGAGTTTGAATATTCAATGAGCGCACGTTATGCAATTAGTCACGAAGACCACGAGGCAGATACAGTACATATCGCAATTCTTTTTTTCCTTGTTTAAACACAGTTTTAAGCAATAAATAATTTCCAGTGACTTTCTATAACATGAGTAATTACACTCTCGTTGAATACAAGTTATTCAACTCGTTATCGAAAAATAACACACACCGAGTATTATTAGAAAGAAGCGCATTCTGATGTAATTTCCTCCTTCTCTTGCTTAACATTTCTATCTTTGAAATGTGTAGCATTCGTGCTTAATGAGTACGCTGAGACAACACAATGATAAGTTGCATCTCAGTCCTAGAGCCAACAAACTGTCACTAAATTTTCCGCTGCGCTAGATTTAACTTGAAATTCTAATTTCGTATTTAACATCAGAATGCACCAAAGACGCAGCATTCGCTTTCAAATGGTGGTTCAATGATTCCCACAATTAGAATTACATATCGATATATATTGTATGATAAATAAATAATTTGCGCATTTGTCCAGCAATAACAACAAAGCAACGAGAGTAAATAATGAAGGTCATCATTAGTTGTATGAAATGCATTCGTCGATAGAAAAGTGATTTGTAATTATGAATTAAGGTGATCGTCGGTCGCCATAAATGTGTTTTATCACGAGTTTAAGGACACCGAATTGAACTTGGAAAATTACGTTTATTGTGTGTGTCGTATTTTACCATACTTTAGATATTAAACACATTGAAGTTCACACGGTGTTTTCTCGAATGTCATCGAAAAGGAAAATGAAAAACACTTTATGTACTTTGTTTGCCGTACTTAATACGTGGCATGTTGAGGTTCACGTAAGAAATTAATTTACGTGTTCCAACTGCCAATAATAATCGAGCGCAGAGCCGGCAGGTGTACGCGTTATTATATAATTGAACCGTTTTATTTGATTGATTTTATCGAATTGTTGTTTATCATTTGCGCATTTAACAATACATATAATGAGACGTTCCATCAAAAATGACTTTATGCATTTTTAATAATGAAATAACACGACATTTTATTGCGCAATATTTCAATGATTCATGCACGCATATTCCAGAAATTCCCAGAGGAATCATACGCAGATAGAAAAAGCGTAACTAATATTATTTTTGATTTATAATGCGGCATAATTTCGAGGTTAGTAATGCGTCGTTTTTAAATATCATTTATTTGCTCTGTTTGTCTGTTTGTTTTCCAAAAAACAAATTTGGTCACCTCCCAGTAGAGCAGTTAACACAAATAAACGTGATGCAAATATGAATTGAAAAGCGCGTAAAATAGACAGGAAGCGCAAGGTGGAAGTTGCGTAAATATTTAAGTCATATGCCCTTGGCGCCACGCTGAATATATAAACAAAATTTCGTGCTGTTCAATTCCACATAAAGCGTGAAGGAAACAACGGTTCCATGTTTATGTTTTCTTTTTCGTAACGTTTCTTCCGGTTAAATCCACCATCGAAACGACTCCTGGTAAATTTCCTTTCGCAATAGTCCGCCTACAAAAAAGCTTATCACGAAAGTAAATCGCGATAATTTTAGCACAAGATATTATGCAACCCTGTAATCATACGCCGGGCTATGCTTGCATTATTCATTAATATTTTTTTGAACGTACTCATTAAATAGATTGATTGCTATTTTCCTGCATTAAATATTAAACCGTATAACGTTGAATTTTACTAGGTTTTTTCCATTATAAGCGAATCCCATAAATGTATGCTCGTTTACCTCGATAATTCTTGCTAATTTTATTGCTAGTATCTTCGCAAATAAATTATTATTACCATAAATAAAAGTGCGCATAAATAGAAATTACAACAAAATCCACTTTTGTTCGTGCATTAAATTTATTGCTGTTAAAATACGTCATCAGTATTTATTTAACTCAGTTCAAAATACGCAAATTTCTGTGCAATGTAAATCAAGCACGATTCGATTTGCCGCTTCATTAAACTTACACCTAAACACAGTGTTCATTTGGAAATTACATCAAATCTCAACGATTTGAGGTGAACAAAGAGAGCGAAAGAAAATTCCAATCAAACTTGACGCAAATCCAGCCAATCTATTCGCTAATACAAGTTTCCCATTTTTATCTCTGCGATTTTCTTTTTGGCTCAAGCGGAATAAAATCAATAGCGAATCTTCGCACAAACGAATTTCGCCGTCTCTCTGGAGATGATTTGGCGCTCGCCAGCTAGCGTTGGCGTACGATCGCTCTACTTGGAATTCATTCAGTTTCTGTGTGAATTCTACGAATGTGTGAATTGAGACAAAAGTTGTGCGTGAAAGTCTAAATTCGCTGAATGGAATCTGAAAGGACGAGATTTGTTTTATTCATTCTGGTTTGGGGAAATTTAACTGACGATTGCCTCCTCCTCCTCTTTGAGTCACTTTTCGTGGAATCCTTTGGTCGCTCAACGCGGCTGATATTTAATTTAATTCGCGCATGAAAAAATAAATAACATATTTCTACTCCGCAAGTCGCAACATCAAACTAATTCGTTTGGCCACGGGCCACACGATTTCAAAATACGGAAAAGTATGTCGTAAATCTTGCAACAAGATTTCAGCAACGAATAAACTTATAGATCACTCATTTGAACTAAATTACACACGTAAACTCGTTTGAATATATATAAACTAATCGAGTTTCAGTGAATGGCTCAATGCAACAAGCATGTTGGCATGGGTGGCAGCGCATTTCAATTATTTAAGAGTTATTGAATTATAATTTACTGCTGCATAATCGAGAACGAGACAGACCGTTTGAAAGCAGCTCTAGTTCTACTTGTTCGAATTATATCTAGCATTCAAGGCGGTGTTGGGCAAACAAAAACCTCTTAAAAAATACCAACTTGAAGGTAAACAAATAAAGACACTACTGACCTATTAAATCTATCATCGACTGAGTGAAAAGTCAAGGTAATAAGGAACGTGTAAAGTTTTTTAATCGCCACTCCAAAGTTCCATGAAAAACATTGTAAAGTACATTATTTTCTAAGCCATCACACGTGTCGTAATTAATTAGGTAGTTAATTGGTTAAAATAACTTTTGATACTTTCCACTTACTGACCGCAATTGAACTGCCACGTGATTGATTCATTAATAGTATAACAGTATTTTTCGAATAAACTTGTAATTATTAACTTCCCGTTTTGCGCGTAAATTCTTCGATAAATGAAAATTTCGCACGGTAATTGAGTAATTCGTCAAGTGGTCAATTGCCCAATTCGCTAGACACTCGGCCATATTTAGCTGAGGTCATGAAACAAGGCCGCTCGCTTTGTGCGAGCGCGCTTTTAAATAATGCATTAGTAAAATATTTGTTTATTGCAGGTCTACGAGCAACTTTGGGAGCGCGGGGGCGCGTTCGGCACCAAGTACACCAGCAACCACCACATCGATCGGCCCGCCGATTCTGTCTGCAGCCACCGCCGGCAACAACGGCACCGGCGGCGGCGATTCGAACATACCGTCACCCACCACCGGTCTCACGCGTAGTCCCAGTCACAATCTATTTTCCAAGTCTGACAGGTAAATCTTACTTCCTCGATGAATTAACTTAACTTCAAGTGCGCCATTGATATCAGTCCATGTAATCAATTTCGTAATGATGAATAATACGTTTCGCGTGAATCAATAATAATCGATGACATCTCGCTCTCTTATACAATGATGACGTACGTATGTAATTTGCTAATCGCAATCTGCAACAATGAGCAACATTTATATTTACTTTGTACGCCAGCTGTGCGAGAAAAAAACCAAATTAGAAAAGATGGAATCATTATTTCCTGTCTACAGCGCGCAAAATGAGCAAAGGAAAAAAGTGGACGCATAACGTCGAATCTTGCTTCTTAAATTACACGCGTTTGACGTGTTTGGCGAGCGAGGAACCCATTTCGATTCAATGTCGATGGGCAATTATAAAATATATAATGTCCTGCGTTTGCATTTCCAGTTGCACACGAACGCCGCGCACGTTTTATTTCCAAACATGATCGAACATCATCGAGTTTTACGCGAAGGAAACCTTGTGTTGAAATCGATGTGCGGTCTAGTGTCTTATTGCAAAAATCTTTTCGGCGTTTGCATTATGCACCAGCGAAAATTAAGGTTTGTTCTGCACTCCGGATTTGTTTGCCCATTTTCTTAGCAAGTGTTTGCGCTCGCCACTCAATCAAATAATTAATTTCGTACATATTTATTTGTAGCGCGTTGATAACGCGCAATGTTATCAACGTACAAATATTACCTTAAAGTGAACGAACACCTGTTTCCCGCTAAGTGATTAATGTCACCTGTAAAACAAGAGTTTTATTTTAGTATATGATGTATTATTAATAAATTATAAACAATTGTGTGCGCGCGCTTCATAAGACTGTGAATTACGGGTAGAAAATTTAATTATTTCTCAAGCATCCGTTTGTTGATAAGAGCGCAGCTGCATACCTAGTTTTGTTACTATGTATAAATAAATATTATTTATGCTTTAATTACACGCACAACATATAATTAATGTAATTGCTTATTACGGACGTAGTTTGAAGAACTTTCACAAAAAATAGATTTTTGTATTCCTAAGCAACGAAATTTTTGGATTATAGACCACAACACACGTGTTTGAGTTTAAAGTGAAATCTACTCGTAGAAAATATGATAAAAATCATACCGCGACAGAGCCAAAAATCGACGAATGGTTTGCGTTTGCGTAGCGAAACCGAAATATTTCGTGGGCTGAATTGCTTACTCGTCAGTCGGATTTTAGCGTTCGTGAATCGTGGATTTATTTATCCACTCACTGCGACGCATTACGAAGCGCAGTGATCAGAAACAATACGCGAATCGTGTAAAATTCTTCAAAGTAGTTACATATATAAGGTGTTGTCTTGATCGCAAGATAGTCGGGAAAATAACGTGAATAATAAGAACAATACTACACGTGTAGTTTGTTTAGTATTTCTATCCGTACACAATTACATTCAGTGCGATGATGTAACGTGATTATCACATAGAGCGAAATGTTTATTTATGTAAAACCCCATTATACGGGCATGTGTTGCGTAGCTGTTAGAAGTGTAGAGGAAGTTGCGGAGAACGGTTTCGAATCGCAACGGTGAACGACGTACATACGTAGTGTGTGCCACATCAAGAACTACAGAGTGAAACGTTTCACTAAAAAAGCGTCGTGATCTATTCAGTTCCATTTGCGTCTGATGAGAGTGAGTTTACTGCGCGTACCTTGGCGAAAAATGATCAAAATGATGAGTGGCGTGGTCAGTACAAACGGCGGCACAAGTGCGCAAGAATTGCAACAATTCATCAATCATGATAGCTATCAAATTGTAAATGACACGACGAGTACGTTAGAAGTGCGAAGAGCAAGTAGCGAATATAGCACAACGAATAATGATGAATCGCCAACAACTAGCCGAAGTTCACAAAGTGATTTGAGTAGTTCGGAGTAAGCTAAATTTAAATATTTGCAATGTAGCAAATGGAATATTTTGTACTGTTATTATTGCATTCATTGTATGCAAAAAGTTTCCTAACTCCAATATTTATTTACGTTATGTTTGCATTTACAGAGGAAATTTAAAACAATTATCTACATCGGCGCCAATCATGACCGCTCAAGCTCAATCACCTGAACCTCCAAGCCCAAAGGGCAGCACGAGCAACAGTAATGCAAAAGAGACCTCCAGCAAATCAGTGCCGTATAAAGCAAAGCAAAAGAAATTTCATCGGCATTTTCCAGCTGCTCTACAAGATGATGTTTTAAATTGTAAGTCTCCGGCAATTCTGTACGCTTCTCGCATATTTAAGTAATTGCTGATAAAAATTGTTGCAGATTATTCATGCGCTCTAATCGGAGACATTCTTCTTCAGGGCCATCTCTACATTACCAAAAATTATTTTGCATTTTACTCAAACGTATTCGGATACGTCACCAAGGTAAAAATTTCAAGTGTGTACGCACGGCTTGCTTATCACTTAATGAATCTTAATTATAGCTCTTGATACCGATGCAATCAGTGCAGAAAATTACTAAAGAGCGTACCGCACGCATTATCCCGAATGCAGTTGGTATTACCACGTGCGAGGATAAGCACGTGTTTGGAAGTTTAATATCTCGAGATGCGACGTACCGATACATGAACGATGTATGGGAAACCGCTAAGAAGGAGATGTGCGACGAGGAGAATTTACTGCCATCGCCGCCTCCATCAGATAGTCTCATGGATTTGAGCGAGAGCAGTGAAACGCGTGAGGAGAGTGGTCGTGAATCTGCATCAGATGTAACTTCACGATTTCGCAAATGCGCCAGTAAACCGACAGAAAACTATAGTGATAGCGTTGGTGAGATAGATCGAGTTTAACTTCTCCGGAAGTGGAAAATAATGACGTGTTTGCTTTATAGATGGCAAAGTGGATAAAGTACACGAGGAACGAAGTAATACATCGTTCTTTCAGGAAACCTATTTGAAATTTGCATCTGCAAGTCGCCAAAATCTATTACTTTACGTGACAACGTTCCTTTTGATTATCCTATTTCTTTCGGCAGCCGTGCTTCTCTATCGAATTGGCCAAGTGCAAAATAAGTATACTCAGGCACTACAGGTATGCCAGTCGCTAAATTTCACGCGGAATTCTTGTACTTACATGAAAATTCTCTTAGGATAACTTTGTACTGTCTGATAATGATGACGTATACGGTGAATTACTACAGTGGCAAACGCATTTACATTCCAAATCGGCGGGAGCCATGCATAGTTTTCTAGACAGCAATTTGGATCAAATTGCCAAAGTGAGTGATGCGAAGATGAAGCATAGCAAGTGATTTATGAAATAATTTTGTATTGTTCGTAGGTACGGCAATCACTTGAGGCATTATCGACCCTATTAATACCGAGCGGTCATAGTGCAAGCCAAACAACTGCTTCAAATCCAATGGATTCTAGTGATAATAATAGTTAACCGCGAGCAACGATCGCAAGTTATCTGAGCGAGCAGAGTGGCCAAAAACTAAAACAAACCCGAATCGGACTTGTGACTGGTTGCTCGTTGTAATTCAGCACATGGGCTGATTCCAGCAAGCCAAGCCATACATTAGAAGAGAAGAAACCCTAATCTGACTTTATGTATGTAGTTGTATTAAAAGACTGGTTGCTATAGCATAATATGTGATACAAAACAAATTGTGAGTGATATCGCGATGAGAGAGCAAAATACAATGAAATTGTAGATAAGGCAACAAATGAAGCACTGCTGCACAATTACCCAAAATAATGATTGATTCAGTTCATCTAATTTTCAAAGTGTTGTGCGTTATTTGTTTGTTAATTTAATGCAAATGTCTAGTCATGTAATGAAATAATAAATTATTATTCCTATGTTAATCATGAGCTTAGTATTTTATTACCCTTTCATTCAAACTCTCCCTTAAGAATTGTTTTATCAAAATAATATACACATCGCAAACTTCAAGTTTATATAGCTTGGACGTATTTGCATTATGTACCTATTAGCTTAAGAAATAATATTTAAAGACGCATTAATAATTAATTGAAGGCGTATTTATATTTTAAACAATCGCGTATTAATTTGCGCATGGCCATTATAATGGCGCTGCAGAAAATATAATAAAACAAGCGCGTTGAAAAAAAATGTTGTGTAATATTTAGACGAAAAATATAGCAATTGAATAAAAGAAACTTGAACTCTAATGATTGATTCCACAATATTGGTTATTTTGAGCAAAGGACCAAGATTATCATATCAAACACTATAATTAAAAACATATGCAAATCTTTAGGTCAAGTTTTAGCAGAAAAATTAATATTTGTCCGTCCTATGGATGGATCCACTGAAAGCAAATTATAAAAGCTACTTAAAAATAATGTACGTCGAAGGCCGTAAAAATATAAGAGCAACCTGAAACAGATAAAGTTTGTTAAATTCATACAAGTGTTATTATTTGTGGGTACAACAGGGTTAAAGGTAAGGATTATGTATTTCTGTCGGTTGGGCGCAGTCGAGAAATCGCAAGAAGTGTCAAATCAGGCGCAAAATAGATGTGAAAAGCATATACATTTGGATGAGTGTAGTGCTTAATCTAATTCCTAGGATTCATTGGGCCACGCGCAATGTAAATAATTCAATTGCGAACACGACCAGTTTCGGCACGTTTGCCTTCGCAAATCGCGGCCAGTAGTGATACTATTGCCAATATATGAATTTATGATAAGGAGGATTCTATGCAAACCAATAGCCGCTTCCCAGTGGCATACTCATTATGTAAACTGTTTGTTTGCACAGAACATGCCAAACGATATTTTAAAACAACAGGGGAATATTTATCCAACAACGTACAAAACGTTAGTTTCTGCAGGAAAAATGTGAGCCAAACAAACAGAGACGGTTTTAAATATTTTTTTTTGAGTACTGAATACTGAAGGTATTCTTTCTGAAAATAATACTCGCCACTATGTAGACTACCCTCCTCGATACTTACGACATTTTAGGCGGCATTAATGAGCTCCCGCCATGCCGCCTCCTCATCTCATCTGGTTGAACCCTCTGTTGGAGACTACCATATACCCGCACTCCACGCAACGCACACAGAATTCTAGTAAATGAATTTGGAAATGTCGGTTTTGAAGGTGTTATCACGAACGCACTCGACCTATCTTTCTGGGTATGTTCAGCGACATAGCTCGAGATTGTTTCGATTTATGATGCATTGTTAATGATTAACACTTATGAATTACGTGTACTACCCTAATAGTTGAAGGCGGACATGGCACGAGCAGCTTTCAGTAGCTGGCCGATTTGCGATAATATTCTTAGCTTGGTAAATGCTTCCCGCGCACGACAAGTATTTCATTTACGACCTCTTCAGGTCCCCGTGAAGACTCAGCATCGAACCCGACGACTCCCTACCGCTCGTACTTGGCATTCGAGGTTTAACGCGACGACAACACGACGAGAACGCGCCCGGACTTGCCACCCAGGAGGCTTTGCTAACCTAAGAAACAACAGACAGTGTAATAGATTTCGTTCTTGTCGCTACCTCTTCCAATGATGATGGTTGATTGCTGGGTGCGGAATATGAAACAATAGTAAACATAATATAGTATTTGAGTACCAAAGTATTCTATAAACATTACCGGGGATTCTATAAATTTAACAGTTCTTGACCACTCATTAAAATAAACATGTGTCCCGCTAGGCTATCGTTTTGCAATGCTAAAAACACACCTTTTAGGTGTCATCAACAATGAGTACTTTTAATTTAATAAAATTACCTAAGTCACTCCTTAATTCTAAAGCCAGCTTCACAGATTAAACGTACAGACAGCAATATTATCCCATCGTTAATAACTGTTCATCAAGCCAAACTCGCAAAACAAATCATGGACCGTGTATCAGGCGATTTCGAACTGGTCAAGTTTTAATGCATTCTAAGTACTCATTTCTTTTGTGGCACAAAGGAAATGTGCAGACGTCATTAATGGCAATGGTCTATGGTATAGTCAAAATTCACGCTCTCACAATTGTTCAATATTAAAAGTGGAGGCCCTAAGACTTGATAAAATGAGTTAAATCCAATCTAATTCAATTTTATCTTAGTTCCGTCATTTACGGTCACAACAAAACAGCAAAGGGGATTACAAAGAAGTATAGAGCAACACAACTATCATTAACAATCGTTTTAAAGCTGGACACCAACCAACGTAGACTACACCGTCAACAGCAGATCTGACTAACTTTTCGTTTAAATCGTTTCGTTTTTGTTAACGAAAGTAGTGGATATCAAGATAAAAAGTGTAATCAACAGCACTGACAATCCTTCTGAAACTAGACAATATTGGGAGAGCAGATTTAAGAATCAATTCGTCCGAAATTGGTTGAATAAAACATGGTTGTTCGATGATGTCGTTAGCTTCCAAGATCTGTAAAATATTTCATGTTGTCTTACCAAAATGTATTTATTGTTAATATTGAAAGCAGCACTGCTGACGTGAAATTGCAATTGTTTTGAAAGTAAACTCCAGGTTGCAGAGGTGTCAGAAGTACTGACACTCGTTAGTGGCATGAAACTAATTGTAATGGTTCCATGGTATTGTTGTCAACTTCCAAAGATTTCAAGAGCTGCTGGTAAGCGAGAATTGTTTGAAAACTGAAATCTTGAATGAAGAGTGTCCTTAGAAGCAATGGCAATCGTTTCATTCAGAAGTAATCCGAATCTAATTCGAGGGCTGTTCGGCAATGCATCAACGACATCGTGAATAGCAAAATTAGCTGTGAAGATAACAATTATTTTGAAAATGGCGGTATTAGATGCACTAACAAGAGTTTCAGTCAGAAGTGGAATGCATCCAATTCGAAGGTTCCTTAGATGTTGGTAATCCTCAAGAAATATAAAAGCTGTTAGTAAAAAGTGAAAATTATTTGAAAAGTGGAATTCAGGATGAAGATCGACCTAGAACCAATGAAAATAATTGCATTCAGAATTACGACGAATCCAATTTCAGTAGTATTGTAGTAGTATTGACATACGTTTTGTTCAGGACTTTCTGAATCCAATCGGATTGATCAAAACTTGTAAGAGCTGTGCTGAAAAAGTATGATAGTGGCCTATCTAAAAATATTTTATATTGACGCAGCCGAAAATCGTTTCGAGCTTTGCTTGGTGATGTTGTCAACACCCAAGATATTCCTGCTCTACGTCTCATAATATCCACATTCAGTGGTTAATGGAATTTTGGATAACATCAACAGCGCTAATGAAACATTTCGTTTACCACATATGATCACTAAAAACCAAGCTTTATTTATGCTTTACTTCTAGCAATTTGTAGACACAGCCAACATGTTCAACAGCTTATACATAACCAGGGTGCTGACTTGTTTTAAAACCAACAACGGCCGCTATGTTCTACTACGTATCCATGGTCAATAACAACAGGTGCCCGTGCTATTACACAAGCACGGGTACCTTTAAGTCTACTATTTAGCACAAAAAAGCGCAACCTTACGGGCGATAAAACTCACCTCCAGCAGTAATACAACATTTTTATGATCAAGTACGAAAGCACAACCGTAATTATTTTTATATTGTCTTAATTAGTTCCAAGTTCACCATATTTGCTCGTTCATTGTCAGTTCGCGATTTAAACATTCCATTATGAAAATCATAAGTTTCTGCGAAATATTTACACTTACGTTCTTATTATTGTAGCATGTCGTATAACCTTCGATTTCACAATGGCCGACCAATACTTTCTGTAGATCATTACCGGAAATTACGCCCCCTACTGGCGGATTTATTTGATGACGTCATGACACAATAATATTTCCCGGAATACAAAAAACAAGTCCTACCCGCACAAACACCAAGCGTTTACTGACAAAAATAGCCGAGTTTGCAGGAATTGGCTTGTTTTAGCCAAGTTCGACAAATTCGCCACATATTTGGGGAGGCACCACTTGCAATTACTTTATTGTTTAATTATATTTTTCCCATTATTTGTTAGATCTACCAATGTAATATGTTCAATATTCAATAAATAATAATTGTGAAAATTTCAGCAAACAATGTTTGATAATTTCCGAGTTCTAGCGAATTGAAAAATTTGAGGGTTACCTTCTTGTTAAAACATAATATGTATAATGAATTAAAACAATTAAAAATGTTAAAACTAGTTTTTAGGGAATTCCAGCTATTCAATGGTAAACTACAGACAGGTACTTATCCACCTGTAATAATCATTCACCTGTCTTAAAATCGTATCAATGATCTAATATGACGATGTAAATATTTAATATCATAGCTAGATATTTGGAAACTGATTTTGTTAATTAAAAGCCATTAAGACTTAATTTTAAGCGTTTGAAAAAATTAATCACCATTCTAAGAATCTATTTAATGCAATAATTTCAGTATAAATCATAAGAATATATTTCAATATTGCATGTTAAAATACCATAAACAAAGATTGATCTTTAACCAATTACTAAATCTAAATTAATAAGTACTGGTCTCAGCTACATTCTGTACTATGTACAGAATTGATTAAATTGATTGCTTATAATCATATTATACAAAATCCGAATCGCACTATATAGGTTTAACAAATGGTTGCATTGCTAGATGTTTTGTCATCGTACGTTGTTTTTTGGATGATGTTGCTTATGCTCACTAATAAAAAATATCTTATAAACCCTAATTTTATATTTCGTTCACAATTAAATCATTTATTTAGATATACCTGATATAGTTGTCCTGGCACCAGCGTATTAATTCCAATAGCAACATATTAAATCTCTTTATTATTTACAACTATTTCTATTAATCATTTGTAACATTTCAACTATTCATTAAATCAATCGAAATCCACCAGTTACCCACCTGTAAACAGCTGAGTGCAATCGATTTTGGTCTAATAATATATCCATGTACATACATGTCTTTATATACTGATTAAAATGACACAGTATCTGCTTAAGTATTTAAAATTATTACTAATTACCTCCATAATTATAAAGTTTGCATGTGTAGTGGAATGATTTGAGAAAATTGTTGGGTCGAGCCCATTCACATTATTTATTCATGTTGCGATGGCTTAGAAATCATGTATAATCACATTTCCAATGATTTTTAATGAAACTTATTTACATACTTGTTTATATATTCAATACTTAATAAATTTTCCAATAAGTGATACCTAACCAAGTTCATCTTAGTATTTACAATCAAATTAAAACATTTCGTTTGTTTTTTATAGTAAATTTTATTATAAACTCCACGAGTAAACTCTATAAACTATCGGTTGGACTGATAACAGAAAAATTTAATAATAAAGATCATAAAGATAAAGTGAATAAAATTGTACTATATCCACAATAATCAAATAAGAGCTGCTTATTTGATCTATAAACATTCTTAGATACCCAGCAAGTGGGCAATTGATTAGCAAAAGAAACGGCATTTAATTGCAGTCACATACCTAATTAAAACATACCCTCCGATAGCGAATGATTTCGATTCACGTAGTTAATGAAGCAATTGATGTTAATTTAAAATTTCATACCCAGTTCTTTATCGCAACATCAAATATTTCGATATTGTTTTGTGTATGCAATATGTAGTAGTTTTATTAGGATCACGACAATTGAATGTATATCTTCCAATCTGAAAATTCGCAATTTTCAATAATTCATCAGGTATCTCATGTTAAATTTTAACTGCAAATAATGTAATTTAATTGTAACTATAAATTACCGTTATTATTTTATAATTCGTGTAGAACAATCCTTCATTTGCCATAATTTCAATTGATCACAGCTCAATGAATTCCAAAATAATCACCCAATTGTTGTTAATAATATCTAACTGTTATTTCATGTTCTATAATCAGAAGTATAACTGATATTCATTAGCTGAAAAACTAATTCCTCAAAATTCTTATTTTTCACTGTTGTGATTACAGCTAAAAAACATGTATAAATACTTAACGAAAAGATCACCTGAATTAACATGTAAAGCAAGTTGGTTACCTATTTTAAATAATTCCACATTGTCTTGGGTACATAAATGGACAATGATATACAATTGCCCGAATCACTAATTTTTTTAAAGGCTAATGATCTTCTTATTTGTTAATGAACTGTAATGTTTACATTTTTAAAATGACATTTGCAGACTAAAGTGATAAAGCAACTGACGATTTTAGCACCATAGCTGCAGCCATACTTTACAAAGCAAGTACAATGTAATCTTGCATTTCCGAGTGTTTCTTGTTTATATTTTCACAAATCTGTAGCAGTGAAACCGTTGCAAAATACTAAGTTTTTGTGCATTGTTTGTGTATCATTTCCAGATAAATTCGTTACTGACTTGGCTTTAAAATTACATTGAAATTGATGTAAACGATATGTATTTATCAATTTAATAATTGCGTTCGTGTATTATAAAATAGCGATATTAATATATCATTACTCCAGATTTTACGAATGTTCGTTTTTGTTTCTACTACTTTTACATATCAAAGCTATGGATTACAAGAAACAACACATGTTAAAAGACATCCTGGCATAAATCAATCACAGATTGACTGATTGGTATAAGGATTATGATATCAATTGTTTAATAGAAATGTAATAATCCTTCAGGATATTACTATTGATTTAATGTTCGTGCATTTAATAAATGCTTTGTTGACATTGAGATTTTGCCTTATGAATGATGGATATTGTTTTGAGACATTTGAATGAAAAAAAAAACAGCCAGACGTCTACATTATTCGTGCACACGATTTCTTTTGCATTATTGCTACTATCATGATAAATGGTAAAACATTTGATAAATAATCGTTCTCAGATTGGTTAAAATCTTTAGATGTTTAAAACCAACAATAATTGTTCGCAGTTGACCTGCAAACACACTAGGCATAAGTAAAGTAAGAAACTCATTAATATTTTGCAAAATAACTTTTTTATTTGTTTTGCATATACGCAGAAGCGATACATAAAAATTTTAAAGTAAATTTGATTTTCTGAATGCACTAAGTACATTCCAAATTCAAGTCCACGTCAAATTTAAGAAAATATTTTAGCCATTTCACATATCTCTTAAGAAAGTACATATTTTCCTGAAAACAGCTAGAACTATGTGTACTTAATGACTTGAGAAAAAAAACTTCTTCATCAACCAACTTTTTGTAGCTTAATGAATCTACTAACAAGTCATTATTACCTGTTTCATTAGCATAAACTTCTAAAGTAGATAATTGTCTATCATCTATTACATTGCAACAACTTGAATCTCTCTTAGTAGTATTAAAAATAGTTGTCTTATGGTAAGGTGGAGGTATATTATACACTTTATAATAGTGTTGTATAATTTCATAAAATACAAATCTTCTGTGGGACCAAATTGCTTCATGACATGTGTACAACTTTAGCAATTCATTTAGCTGTAAATTGATTTCATTTATCAAAACTTTTAAGTATATGCAATTACTAATTATTGCTTCTGGTAATTTTTGGGAAGAATCACATATCTTATTATTTAAACAGTTATAAAGTCCTATCACATACTGTCTGTAATGGAAACCTGCATGTCTTGAAACATTGTTCCAAATGAAATTCTCTGAAAACTTCATTTCAATTTCAATCATGTTTTGAATGGAATGAGGATTTGGTTTTATATTCTCCATGCACCATATCCTATGATTCCAGGCATGATAATTATTTGGCTCATTTAATAATGCTCTATCTACTATTTTCAATTCATTGATGAAAAGTTCCACTGTTGGCAACTTTGTTATAAGCCACATCCTATAAGAATATGCCTGTAATGATTTGGGTTTTGTGGTCAGTACAAGCCTAACAAAATTTAACTCTTTAGTAATGCCATTTTGACATAGGAATGTGTATAAATCCCTTTTAATATTCCAGAAGGTATTAACTTCTGGTTGAATTAATAGGGCCACAGTCAGGTACATGTTAAGGGTATCTGCTTCATGCATTGCTGAATGGGTTCGGAGTTTAATTATTTGCTGCTGTGCAAACCTAAACACATCATCGACACACCATGATTCTAATCCCAAAGCACAATCCATATCATGGTGTATTGGGCATGAGTTGAGATCATCAAGGCTTGATGGAATGATAGTAAAAAGGTCACTAAAATTTGCATGTGTAAGGAAATTACGTTGTATTCAGTACATATATTTTCTTACACATGTGGCCTATTCTCAATGATGGAATATAATTGGCTAATCACCTTTTGAGCCATTTCATAATTTGAATTAAACGCATTTTCTGATTCCATTGCGAATAAACAAGAAATATTGTAAACAGTAGCATAAGGTTATGTTAACTTTTCTTAACTCTCTTAATTTATGTAGATGTCACCACATGCAAGTAATCAGAAAATGTAAACAATTCTAACAACTGGAAAATGAAAGGACAATAATTACATTGTCTAAGTAAAAACTCCTTAGATTTTAGAAATACTATGACCCACGATACAAAAATATTCTCTTAGAGTAATTTCGACATGTTTCGTAAAGTTTTACTCCCTTGAAATTATACTTTTATAGGTAAACGTTGTATATGACTCATTCAAGCGTTAATGTTGATTTTTTGGCATTTAATTCTGTGAGATTTGTCAGTAAGCTTTGATCATTGTTAGAGCAATAATTAAGCCAACAAGTGAATCAACAAATTCGTAAGTCATTCTTGTATCGTAAAATAAACAATGGCTGATCCACGCATTCGTACGATAAAAATCAAGACAGGCATCGTCCGGCGGCTTGCCAAAGACAAATTAACGTATGAAAAGGAGGCAGTCACTCAACGTGCTCGTATTGAGAAAGATAAAGTTGCTGGTAAGTGTTTTTTCCATAAATTAGTTAAGAAACTGGAATGGACCCTGCATGTCAGTTCATAACCTTTACCTTGGCATGGTTTGAGACATGCAATTAAGCTATGCAAAATGTTTTGTTCAAGGCAAAGACGAACATCATATCCGCAAGCAAGAAGAAGTGCTTCAAGAATCGTTGATGATGGTCCCAGACTGTCAACGACGGTTAGCAAAAGCAGTTGATGAGCTCAAAAATATATTGGAGAATGAACTTGATTTAATAGAAGCTGCAGAGTATATTGCTGCACAGGAAACATTAACAGAGTCTCAAGTGCATTTACCCAGAGCAGAGGAGCTGTCTCACATTTGTTAAACTCAACAGTTTCTCTATTACCAGATTACTAACTTTTAGACTATAAGATTGCTTATAACACAATATGGATTCCACAAATGGACAGCCCCAGCAAAGTTCATCACATCAACAAGATCCCAGGCTTTCATTGAGTTCCACATATAATTCTTCTAAATCTACACCAAATACAAAACCTTACACATATGATTTAAGCATACCACAACCAGTAACATTCCTAGATGTTAAAACTGATGATGAGTTGTTTGTAGAAACTTGGCTTTCAAAACTTGGCAAAATCAATTTAAATTTAGAATCTGCAATGGCACAGGCAAAATCCATCAAAACAAGGCATCCAAAAAGAGTCAAAGGACACTTGAGTATACACCAGGCAAAGGAAATGTTGAAAAAGTGCTTGGAGATTACAAGTCGTTTGGAAGCCACTCAAAAAATCCTCAAGGAGAATGTGTCCACCATGTGCACAGAGAAGTGGAGAAAGCACACAACAGCCATTGGTAATCTAAAAGGAGAATTAACATCCATAATGGCTCAATTCCATAATCCTGAGATACTCAATCAATTGAAGTACGACTTGGCTCAACGAAATAAGAAGCGTGCTACACAGAAGCGAAAACGAATCGAAAATAAACTCCAAACGGCAAAAAGGAATGAGGAAATGGCCGAACAGCATAAAAAGATTGATCTTTGGCTGCATGCCAAGAAGGAGGAAGCCGAGAAGGCAAAAGCTGAAGAAAGAGCGCGCAGAGATGCCGATTGTGTCCTTGCTGAAGTCACCAAGAAAAAGACGGACACGAGAAAACAGCTATCATTGTTAGCATCCCTGGTTAAATTGCGGAATGTAAGGGAGATTGCTGCAAAAGCACGGGGCGAGAAAGTTCCCGAAGAGGATAATGCAGCATTTTCGAAGACTACTGAAACGTTGGTGAAACTCTGGGAGAATTCAATGATGAAATACACGCAAGAAGAACAATCACTAAAGAAAATGTTGGAGGAAAATGCTAAAGTCGATGATGAACAATTGAAGGCTGATAAGGAGAAATTAATTGCGCAACAATGGGACGATATACTTTTCGGAGAAACTAAAGGTGGAACAACTCAGCTTTATTGGGCGCTGACATCAGCTCAACGTGAATTTGAAAAGTTTATTGCGATTAGAAAAAGTTGGGATACTTTTGTGGCTAAAGACGATGAGAAAGGAAGCAAAATACCGGCCGGATGGGTAATGCCTGAACCAAATCCGAATTTGGACTGGAGTTGTTACAATAAATAACTAATACTACATATAGCTATAATTAATCTTTTGAATTGAATAAAGAGTTTTTCTTATAATAGAAAACGTCATAATCTTTTATGAGATTTTTTTCCATTGAAGAGGTTGAACAAAAATCCAAAGTTCTCATGATAAATTCCAACCGACCTTGCATTATTTTCCAAATTCGTTTATAAGACGTTTAAATAAATGCTATGTTCATCACTGACCAAAGACGAATGCCAATTAGAAGAATATCACAAAGCAAACGACATGGGAAACGTCAATTAGCGTACGACATTCGTGCAATTATCATAACGTTTTAGCAATCAATGTGAACTTTGCGTTTTGTAATCACACTTTTATACATTATTGTTGTTCACGAAAAGGAAGCATCGATTACAATTACAATAAAGTACAATTGATGATTGAATCGCGGTCGAAGCAGAAGGAGAAGAAGATGATAGTAGAGAAGAATGCGTGATGATCTATTCAATTAGAACAAATCGATAAATATTATGAGCGATTGCGATAAGAGGCGTACATTGTACATACACTGTTCGCTTTTATTACTTATTGAAAGGCAGCGGGGAACACCTTCGTGACTTTTACTTTGCAAAGCTGCAGATGCATTCCATGTACAAGGGACATCATGCCAATAACTCAAATATCTCTTATCGATGACGCTCTTACTTAATAGTTGAGTTAATAATCATTACACACGTACGAGTATCGTTTCGATTTCACGCAAAACGAGAAAATTTCTGCGTTGAAAGTGATGTTTGTTTCATATTTGTTGAAGCATGCTTGAGAGATTGTTTCAACTGCTCTTTGAATGATTACATGGAATTATATTCAAATTGATATCATGATACCTATCACTCACGGTATAATGATGTTAAACTTTGTTGCGCTTTGTTTACGTCATGATTAAATTATCGAATTGATTGATTCTGGTGTGATTATTTGTTGATTACGATAAAATGCGGATTTGAATAATCGAATAATGAGTAGGGAGTTAGTTAGTTAGCCAGTTAGTGAATGCAGCACGAAAATAGTTTTGAAGTGCATCGTTTTGTTTGATACAATATTCCAAGCAGCTCTGCTCTTTTACCTTGACATTTTTTAGCAGATCTCGAGCGGCGTGCGCTCTTCTTCCCAGCGCAGTTCATAAAAGCGTTAGAATCTTGCAATGCACACTTAAAGTGCTATGTGTTTTCTGAGTATATGCATATGAGTTGTTAAATTAGTTGACACAGCTACAAAAAGCAAAGACTTCTTGGGTTTTTTTCGATTACATTCTAAATGTTTAACACTCGTCGGTTGCGGTTTGAGTAATATGACGAATTGAGATATCATTTGCAAATTGTGTTTGGCATATCTTAGTATCAGTTTAATGAATATGTAGGCACGACATGAATGATTGAAATGTCGAAAATCGTTTGCTCATCGCATTATGCGCGTGCGGTGTCTGTAATCTTGAGTTTAATTGCGTCGAGAAATGTACTCATAACTACTCGATTTGTTCACAGACCTCAGAAGGAATTCTCGACAAGGTCGGAGTTTGTTCAAATGACTTAAATAATACGTTCATCATTTTTATCTTCACATCAAATTCCTGTCGATTTAGTTTAATATTATGCGCTGCAATACAGGTATATGAATGAATTCAATGACCGCATCATCATTAATTATTATAATTATTAATGTGAGACGCTGTTTTAAACAATACGATCAAATTCAATTTTATATGTAAATCCACTCTTGAGAAATCGATCTATCAATTATATTGCACTCGTTGTTCACATCTGCGAATTCATATATTGCGCGTCATTAATCAATATCCCAAAGTTGTAAAACTCTACAATTTTTTCTCTTTTGTTTCATGCATCATTATGCGAAATACGAATGCACCATTAACTCAATATCGATTTGCTTCGAAGAGAAAAAATGTGTAATTATTTAAGTTGCATCAGATCAAATAACTCCAGCAAGTTAATTATGAGCATATTATTTACAGATTAAAAATCAATGAGAGAAAGCGCAACACCATAAATGTGTCAAGCTGAAATAAATCAATTACAAATCTACAGAAATGTGTCGAAGCCGTCTGTCTATTTGTCAAGTCAAACAAAGAAAACAAATTAATGTAAAAGACATTGGCCAACCAATGACATTTGTCTGAACTTTTACGCTAATTTCAACTCGACACAAGCCCTAAATGCGCTATAAAAATGCGTCATGAAATTCGAGCGCGTCTTAATAATTACTCAAGTCTCGTGAATGTGATTGCTTGCAATTACCGAAGGTAAAGCGTCGCTTGATTCAAGCATTATCGTCGAATCATTATCATCAAGAAGCAAATCATTACAAGCTGTCAGTCTGTCGGCTGTCACGTTAAGTGCGGTTCAAAGTTCACATGTGTCTGCATTTGCAGATGAACCGCAACAAGTAAATCAATCCACTGCAGTTGGGAAATCATTGCACCGCGCAAAAGCGCACGAAAAAAAGAAGAATGAAGTGCAGTCAGTCAGTCAATTTAAAAGCAGCCGTGTAATAAGGAAATAGAATGCACATATTGAGCAATACTCGAATATATATGAGCAATGAAGCAATGTGAAACATCTTGACCCGAAGGTGACCCCTTCGAGAACCTGGTGGCTCCCATTTATAACTGATTTACATACGTGTTTCAAACTGCGCACGAGAGCGCAGTTGCAATCCATGCATTCTGGTTTTCGTTTTATTCATCGTTTTTTGTTAAATCCCATAGCAATCTCCCACTCTCCCCGTCCATTGATCGTCGACCCATGATGATGATCACGAAAAAAGTTTCAGCTCTTTCCCATTTGTCATACAGAAATTCAAACATTTTTTTGTTCGCGCTTGTTTGCTCTATACTTAGGTACAATTAGTTGGTCTGTAAATGAATGTAGCAAACATATGTAAAAAAACTGGACAATACCAAATGCACGAGACGCAAAGCCGCAAAAGCGTTTTTTATGTAATGTAGCGTTGCGCAAAGCGAACACCAGAGCTGCGCTCTTTTTTTGAAAAAGAAGACGCGCTTTGTGTGGTGATGCAATTGAACACATCCACCAAATACAAAGAAGAACTTTCAATAAACTACAAACGCTCTGCAGTTTATAATGGATTGTTTTGCTCTTTCACACCAATTCTTCAAAAAAAAAAGAAGATTGCAAGCAAGATCAGAGATCTTGGTGTTGCCGAAATACTTTTTTAACAATGCGCGCGCGACTATGCGTGATAAATTACCGAAATGTGGTGCCATTAATCGCATTTTCGCTCACGCATTCAGTGACACTCTGTCATTTAACTATAGGTAATAATTATCCGCACACGTAGGTATAAAGTGTTTGTAATTTCTTTGGAATTCGACCTTCGGCGTCGCCAAATTTTCATCTTTTTTTATGTGCGGTGAACGTGGACGTAAATTCAGACTTGAATCACCAATATAAAATGTCAATTTTCCAATATATTTTAATAGAATTCCTCATAAAGAATTTGCAATTAAATGATTTTGTAAGCGAACATTAACATTATTAATTTGGTTCATTCACATTACCATGTATGAATACGTATGTAGATTAGTTGCTCTTGGTGGTCACGAAATCAAAAAGCCCACTTAATGCTTACGCGTGCGACCAGCACATTATTTAACATGCAAGACAAGAGAGATGATTATTTAATCTTCCGCAATTTTTCCCCATTCTTTCGGCTTGCGTGCGTAAATTGCAAAAGATTGCGTGTTCGTTTCTCATGCATCTTGCATCTGAGGCAAGAAACACATCTTAAATCTGCAAACAATCAAGTTTTACCGTTCGTCGGGCAAGCACTAATCAAGTGACTAACCGTAATAACCTAACAACTAACGTTACAACAACAAACAGTAAATATCCGCAATGTTAATTATTTTGAGGAAAAGCTTTTGCCTGCAAACATTAATTTTCCACGCTTATAATAAATTGTTTATAATTTCTGGTTGTCCACGTTGTTTGGTGATGCTGTGCATTGCATTAAACACCATTTGCATTCATACGTAAAACAGGATGCGGTCGGACAATTGAAGATCATTTGATATGAAAACAGAAAATGATAATTCGTGTGTCATCCATTTTCAAGTGAATGATTTACGGCTTGGGAGCTGTCTAACTAAGCATCATTTAATTGGCATAATTTGGCGACTCATTGCATAAGTAAATTGTTGATTACCTAATCTAAGCGAATAAACGTCGCATTGTGTATTCATTGTTTTTCAATTATCCTTCGCGCGAAAACTTCCTTATAAAACTATGTATTTATCGTTTAAGCAATTAAAATATCACATACTATCCATTGCACAATTTCAATTTGTCAGGTTAATTTCCAACACGTACGTATCATTATATCATCAGTTATCGCGATAAGTAGCAAGATGTGCAAGGAAAATTAAATTGCTGCAAACTGTTTGAATAATTACAAACAAATTACTACCTGGTATAGTTCAACAGTGTAATTTAAAAAAGAATGTTGTTAATTTCAAGTTCAAATAATTCTTATTGTTTTAGTTAGTTTTGGCCTAAGCCTACACCAAATCAAAGGTGAATTTTATGAGTCATTTGTATGTACACCGAGAACGGATGTGCGAGTTGTGAATCCAATTTCAACGCCTAGATGCCTAAAACGACGGTGCATTGAGAAAATGTCATAATTATTCATAAGAATTGCATAAATTGTTTGACGAAGAGCATGTGTTGGTTGCGCGCGGTAAACAAACAAGGCATGTTGTTTCAAGGGGAAGTGTGTTCGTTTGCGCTTTGCAATATTTGCGCAGATTATGGTGTGTGTGAACGCGTTAAGCGAGCTCGATTTACTTAAGGCGCCTTAAGCTCAAGACGTAGGAGTCTCGATCGCGCTGAATCCAATGTGGTAAGTAAGTAGGACCAATTGCGCTAAAATAAACGGTCGATGCCGTTGCAGCGGTGTCTCAGTGGCCGCATTGCTCTGGTCGCGTGCACGACGTGCCAGTCGGCTTTCTTCTTCTCATCTTCGATGCGCGATCCGCGGTGCAACTCGAAGCATCTCCAGAAGATAATAAGTAATCGTGCGTGCCAGTCCGACTCTCGAGGAGTGCGCGCGAACGCGACTCACTGCTGCGTGAAAAGCGCACCTTTTTTGCGAAGAACTGTTAAGAAGCGCGTTGGTGTTTATGTGCGCAAACTTGGAAAGAACCACTTCGTGAAGCAGGCTAATCAAGTGTAGCGAATTCAGCCAGAGACAATAATTAACTAATAACCAACGCAATGGCAATGGGTGCCGTGGTGCGAAGACATTTTTCAATCGTTACTTCTATTGTGCTATTAATGTGTATAGAGTATGCTCACTTTCAAGTAAGTTCATTTCAACTTTTCAAACAATCTCTCTGCCATTAACGTTTTTAACAACTTTGGCTTTGCGAAGCGCGTTGTTTATGCTGTTATAAATAATGTAAAGGAGATGTAAGCCGATGATTTACATACCTCAATGTGCAATGCATTCCGATTTCATTGCGACTGCATAATTAAAATTCCTCGCCTTGTGCACGCTGCTGATGCTCCACTCATCTATTAATCTGTGGCGCACAAATTAGATTTTCAAGGATCATTCAAATTTGTCATCAAGGAATTAATCATAAATGAAATATCAAGACTACACTCATTACAAATTATTGCTTAACTTTATATGTAAGATGTTTATTTATTGAGAGGTTTAATTCTTAATTACAAGAGTTTAAGAGTTTTAGAATTATCTTAAATCTAATACATTTTAAAAATGTTATCAGAAAAAACTACGAATATAAAATTTAAAAGCTAATCAAACCACCCGTCTTAATAGACTCTTAATCAATCTCAATATTTTATCATTTCCCGAAAAATCGAGTAAGAATTTATGTAATTATGACCCAAGTGAATTTTATATAAATCGCAGCAAATCAGTATTTTTTTGGAGTTGAATATATACAAAGTAAATTAATTATTATTGCAGAAGAAACTGCTGTTATTCTATTGTTTACTACCGTTAGCAAGAACAAACGAATACTGGTTGTTGTTGTAGGACACATGCAAAGAGTTTAACTGCTTTGTTGTTAGACTGTGAATTGAATTACAATAGTGCAGAGAGGAATTCAATTTGAAAATGCCAAAAACGTGTGTCCACATTAGCAAATACTCTTGGCTGCAGGCTGGCTGATGATTACGCAGAAATCATTAAAGCAGAGACGCACATCGCACCTGTTCAATTACAAGATGTAATCATTAAGGAACAGCAAGTATGCTACTCATTTCTTCTCCCTTTTCAAAGAGCAGCCGAAGAAAGCACGCTGAATACGGCATTTTAATGAATTGCCATCGCACGTACGTATAAAGACGAACGGTGGCAATTAAATACGTGATGAGCAATTAACAAAATTATCAGCAGCCGCAATTCGCAAATGCGCTAAATTAAGTTATAATCACAACAGCGAAACGCGAACGCGTGCGAGAAACAAGTGAATTCGCGTTGTTAATGCACGTCGACGCGCTGTTCGGCAATCGCAATTTAAGAATTGAATTCGTTAACTTGCACAATACCAACTTTTTACTTCATTCTCTACGCACCAGAAGAAGGATATTGTTAAGCAATTTCTAGCGAAGAGCGCATGAATGCATAAGCAAATGCAGTGCAAATGATGAATAACAAAGCTGATTGCACTTTATGTATTAAACATGTTTTTTGATTGATTTATCGCCTGCTAAATTCGCACTTATGCATCTTTCACTCACGTCACTTTCGAAGTCATCAAGAATTATGTAGATGTTCTATATAAATTTTAATTACACTTCAAGCTCGACTCTAATTTGTCATGTTGCATCATTATTGTTATTATTAGGTTATTATCATTAAAACGTGACTTTAATTACTGTTGTTGTTCTACACTCAACAAGCTGCTATGAATTTACCAATACTGTTAGAGAATTTTATTCAAGAGAGACTAGAATCGTAGCAAAATATTGTTGCCTTTTCTGCTTTTTTTATGCAGCACAATTTGTTATCTCCTTTGCTCATTAAATGTTAATCTTAATGATGTCTGGCAAAATATCAGCCAAATTATAGAATTTATCAAACGTGCAATAGTTGAAGGTCCATTAGCTATTAATTAGGTAATGAAAACATAAAAGAACCGAAAATCCAGCAAAAATACGCATCTCATAATTATGTTGTTGTGTTACGAGTTAGGAAATTGTTCTTATAATGTCAGTTTTAATGAGTTTTTATGTAGAATGATTGCAAAAAGCACAAAAAAATCTTCTTGTGGAGAACAATGCTCTTGAGAATTTGATATGAACATCATCACTATTGTAATTTTGATGATATAATATTGATTTTAATTCCTCAATTTTTTAATTCATTGAACTTATATAATGTGAATTAATACTTTATCTAATGCGAAAATTTGCATGGCTGAAAGTTCAAGTAAAAGTTTATGCTCTTGAAGCTTGCACTCGAAAATTTCGTAAAGCTGGACGAAGAAGAAATGCAGAAACGTGCAAAGATGCAAGATTAATATGCAGAGTATTTAACAAATATTATTTCATCATCGTTCATTCACTTTTGTGCATAAAAACAACGACATTGTGCAATAGATGCAAAGTTTAAAGTGCAGAAGTGTGAAAAGAATCTGTTCTCGTTTGCTTCCTTACTGTAAAGTTTCCTTACTTTGCCTTGTAATTAAGTATAGAGTTTGGTGATAATTGAATCACCTTGATTCACAAAGCCAGTGATTAGCAAAGAAACAAGTTGGCAATTAAGCAGGCACGAAACAATACGAGTGTGACTACCAGTAATTAATATCTCCGACAGCATCAATCAAATGCAATTCATTGACTATTAATTATGCTAAGCTTAATTTAATTGCAGCAATCACAAAAGACTGCCTTTGATGTAAACAATTTCAATGCGCAAAGAAATTATGTGAAATATGTTGTACACAAGTAAAGTTCATGTGCATTTCATTGACGATCAATGTCAGTTATTGAATTATGCAATTCATGTGAAATTCCAAAAAAGTTGTGTGCAATTACAAACACTTTTTTGAACGTATTATTTAATCACCTAATTGTCAATTTCGTGTGACTATTTATTCTGTTATTTAACATTTAATATTATTTCAGTTTTTAGCCAGTTGCTATAATATTTTGAAAGACAAGTATTGTTGTGGAAAGAGAAATGAAGGAAATTCACACAAGTATTGCAAGCAACAAGAAATGGTGCTGTGTTCACTCACTACACTTCTTATAAAGTCACGGCCACAAACTAGATTCATTCGATTAGATTAAATTGTATTAAATAATATGTGTAAAAAGCGTATGACTTGAATATTTCAAAGTGGCTTAAAATCTCCTTGCTTAGTCGAGCAATCAGTTGTCGAATTGATTTTATGCGGCTGTAGACTTTCGTTTACATATTTTTTATAATGCGCTTCTAAAAAAGGCACAACTTAACTAAAGTCAAATGTCATGATTGCTGGCAACATTTTACATACTTAAATCGTAAAACTTATAAATCAATCATTTTTCCCGTGACTTTTTAAGTGCTCAAAAGAATAAATATTGTAACCAATAGTTTAATTGCATTTTATTTTATTTCTTATTGCTAAAGTACTCCGGAAATCATATTCTATAAAGAGTAATGTCATTGGAAAAGATTTCTACGAATTGGGAAATTCAAGTTTATACAGAATTAATCTTGAATCTTTTAAGCTACTGCTGAGTAAGCGCAAAGAGAGATTTTAATTAAGTTAACAACGCCTTTGTTGCTAGATGTTTAAAGATTATCCTGTTAATTAATCATTCACGTCGCAAGGTATTTTTACGTCTATGCTGCATTATCCTATTTCGCAATAAACCAAACAACTAAACACGCACATTTTAATTTATGATTGAATTTCGAGAAAATCAAGCATTGCGTCAATGATTTTCATGTGCAAATTTGCTGTTTTTTAAACGATGTGTTGACATTGCCTATAGTTAATGTGCAAAATATTTATGAGCAACTAATGTACGTAATTTGAATTTTATCAATAAGTAAGTACGTAAGTAAGTAGTAGCAATTAGTTATGCCTTGTTTAGTAAAGTAAATAAAGTAATAAAGCTATCGAACAAATGCAAATGAGAATCCAATAGTTAATTATTGCAGTGGTTTATGAAAAATTGCACTTTTAGCAAACAAAACTGAGTTTACGGAGAAAAATCGTAAGCGCTGAATTGCCAAACTTGGTACAATGAACGGATGAAGATCTTGTGCTTCTTATGCTTCAATAATCAACAAAGAATCAATGTATGAATAATTTCCGGTTAGCAAACACTATTTAAGTGTTAATTTCAGTTTGAGAATTGAAGAAAATATGTAGGTTCTCTTCGGTACGTAAGAAAAATACGTAAATAAAATTCCATCCGTGTCAGATAAGCGAATTCGAAGGTTGTCATATATAACTCGTTGCTTTTTTAATTTTACCACAGACCTGAAAGACATCTCGAAGCATTCAACCAAGAACCTACCATTAAACAAATGTCAATCGTTGTGGATATTAAAATCTAATTGATTATTTTGCATATTTATGTAATAGCAAGTTGTACTCAAAATCAAGCTAATTAGGATAATAATATGCAACAGATGTCAAGTAGAAAAATCTTGCATAAAGAGCTGAGAACTAAACTGAATCGTTTACAAATATTGCAACAAATTGGTGAACAATTGTTCAAGACTGTTTCGTACGTTAGCACCAACCAGCGCACGAATTTAAATTATATAATGAGGCAATCGATTCTGACATTCACACGTTCGTTAAATAACGTTTCGCACTTATTGCGCTCACTATGCTAGAATTTTCCAATTCCAAACAACGCAACTCTTTTTTCAAACACATATGTGTAGTGTCAACGTAATAAATCATTGAATAATTGTAAACATTATACAATAATAATTACGATTATCTGATTTATAGTATCATCAGATGTTAATTAATATTTATGCAAATGTTGTATTCGAATACTGCAGGTAATGAATGATGATAAATCAAATAAATTCAAGAATTACTTGAGACTAATTGCGACGCATTTCGTATAATAGTCGCATAATAATTATTAATTGAATGATTTATTCGATTCAATACTTCTTTTTCACTCTTTAGGATACCTCGAACAACAAATTCTCATGCCAAGGAAGACCTTCTGGTTATTACGCCGATGTTCAATCTGGCTGCCAAGTAAATAAAATATTTCTTATTCATTGTTTGTCGTTGTTGTCTAATTTGCAATATTTATAGATTTATCATATGTGCGATACGCTTGGGCGGCAATTTAGTTATTCCTGTCCAAACACAACATTATTCCAACAACGCATGCTAGTTTGTGATCATTGGTTCGTGTTTTGTTTTCTTAAATATTATTGTTTTGCGTAATTGTGACTGCTTGCTTTGTCGTAAGGTATATGGTCAACTGCAGCAAGTCGGAAATCGACTACGACGCAAATTTATTAATAGGTCAACGCGAAAAACCATTCGTAGAAGATGACGATGAACACCCTTATCATCGAACACCACGTCCCGATCTGCTTGCGCATCCTAGCGCATCAGAGTACAACATCGTGTATCGCAGTGGACGAGCTCAATACCCCAATCATAAAAATCTTGTTGGAGTAGACACAGAGTCAACTGATCAACCAGCATATTTTCTTCCAAGTCATTGGTCAACTGACTATCGAAAAACACCCGCATCGACAACTACACAACGAGCAGTAACGAGTAATCAGAAAGGACAGAAAACTAAGAAGCCATATTTTGTAAGCAAGGAACCAACTGCTGCTTCATCAACGACAACAATCAGTAGTGCATCTACGGTTCATGTAAACTTCAAGTCGAATTTTAAAGCAACAACCCCTGTTTATCCAAACGTCGCACCCACGGAGATTCCACTGGAAGAAGAAGACTTTTCGCAGAATCAGCCAAAACTCATCCTGGTTGCACCATCATCTTCAAGGGATGCAAACAAAGAGCAGAAAAAGGATGAAAATAAAGTCCAAGTCAATTTTGCATCAAGTTTTAAAGCAACAACTCCTGTTTATCCTCAGTTTGTAACACCTGAAGAACCACTCGCTGAAGAAGAGTTACCAGCAGTGCCTAATAATTTACCTTACGGTCTTTCGTCCATCGTAGAGCCACCGAAACAAATCAATGAACATTTGAGCGGTTTAAATATTCAAAAGCAGAATAAACAAGACGAAGAAGGAGAAGAAGAAGTTGTTGTTAACTTTGCGTCTGATTTTAAAGCAACTACTCCTGTATATCCGAAATTCGTAGACAGTGAAGAACCATTGGCCATTCAGGAAGAAGCAGTTGATCCAAATCAACCAAGTTTAAGCACAGTTATTCAACCGCCTCGAGGCTATCATCAAAATAGTCGTAATACACTATTACAACCAAGTATTTATTATCAACCGCCAATTCGATCGTCTTCCTCGGAATCTTCGGAAAGTAGTGATGGTCATAATGAGATTCAAGTACACGTAGAAAGTCGTAATCCGGGACCGAGAAGTTCCACGCGATCAAATAGCAAAGAGGAAACAACGAAATATATTCTTAGCAATTTGAATTGGAAAGAATTGCGACGAGCGCTCCTCATTCCCGAATATGATTTTCCTCTGGATGCGAGCGCAGTGCGTCCGAATTACGATCAAGGCCCGAGTTCCTTTCAAGTGAATCCCTTCACGTACGAATTGAGACAGAGGAAAAGTGCATCGTGATTTATATTCAAACAAAATCAAAATATTAGAATAAATAAGAAGCCATTAGAACAATGAACATCATCCCGACAAGTCTCAAGTTTTACTGTCCTTCTGTAAATAATCCCTAACGAATAAAACGACTAATTGTAATCTTAACGAGTCTGTATGCATTAGCATAATAATATAAATGATAATGCTTAATTATATATTTATTTAAATCTATGAAAATATACTGGAATAACCTTATTTTCATTGTCAGTGTGACTTTTGCCATTTTTTGTGCCATTATTAAAAAATCATTGCGACTCCATTTGCGACTCCAAATGGAGAATTTAGAATTCCAGTTTAAGAACGGTCATTGGCAATGGGACGAAGAGCATAATACCATTCAATTTATAAGTCACGATGTACAAATGACCATTGAGGCAGATCCACCTACAGCTAAACAGCGTCATAGAATAACGAGTAATATGATTCGATTTAAGGATCAAATAGATCATTTCGAAATGGTATTCTTATTTATTAACATCCTGTTGTTAAATCTCTGAAATCAGTTTCCTTGCAACAGTTACGTTTTCGAAGAATGTTTCAACGTCGAATCAAGCTTGATGATATTGAAATTATTACTCTTCAAGATATTAAGGACGTGGCATTATTTCAAGCGTTTCCCAAGGACTTGACTATCGAATTTGTTAGATATTTCCATCTGCCAGAAGTCGATAATTTCCTTAAAGCACTAATAATATACTTTCATTACTTTCTGCAAGTCACGGATGCGATGCAATTGCGACGCGTCGAAGCGCTGAAGAAATTGCGTCAACCGATCGTTGAGATCAACGAAGACAAGGTGCGCGATAATCTGGCAGATTTACGAGCAATGGTATCAAGAGAATACAGTGTGATTTTGATGGGATTCGGACGTACCGCATCTTATCATCATCTTAACACCACGACGAATTCCTTAGCAGAGAAAGACAGACGCCTTTTTGAGGCATTAATGTGCATGAGTATCCGCGTTGTTTGGCTCGCTCTTCAGCGTAAAAATCTGCCGGTAATTGATTTGGAGCTTAATCGAATGATACGTACACCAATGTTTAATACATTTGCACATAAAGCGCGTTTTGGCCGGTCCTTCAACCGCACGCCGTCTGAAGAAAAACTACTTTTCGGCTTGGCGAATATCAAAGAGACGAAGCTAAAGCAGCGCAGTGGACTCATAAAAGAATTGTTGCTTATTAGGCATGACTATCGCATGCTTGGTGCTAGAATCAAAAATTATGACCCGTAAGCTGATGAAAGTATAATGAACCCACACGAGTCCTAATTAATGTTTATTGCAGGAAAGATGACAGGTGCATTTATATTGAGAAACTATTCTCTTTGCCTTATGAAAGTCTGATGGACAACAATATGACCATTGGCTTGATTGGTATTCCGCGCGAAGAATACGACTTCGACATGAAGCCTAGGCCAAGAACAAGCACCAACTTTGATAAAGTTGTGCTTGAACCAATCAACTTTAATTTCCCGCCAGATATTCCAGTACAGTACGATCAAATTCCTCCAGCCTTCCCGAAGACACCATGCATTTATACAGAATCCGAGGCGACCAAACGATCACGCATTGTGCAATGTCATAAATGGGTCAGATTTCTTAGCAAATTTGATGCGACTTCGGTAGCAGCTACATCATCAGAAGATGGCGACAATGTGGGAAACTAATAATTGTAATCTGTAAATATATAATATAGGATTGCTTGAAATAAACTAAAAACTTTATAACTAACTTATTGATAAATGACATCAAAGTATATTTAATAATGTATTTGTTAGGTTCAAATAGTGTCAATTTTCAATCCAAGCAAAATGCCAAAGCCAAAATCATGTTGCCAAAAAGTATTATCGGAAGATACTTATGCAGAAACCGAACAAAACGCCATTACGTTGGACCGTAGCTCATCCAATGAACAAGATGATGATGATGAAAGCTGTGACCAGTGTCTAGAAGAAGAAGTATCATCGGCTGTTATAATACAGGAATGCGATTGCAAAGAGAACCCCATTATTGCCTCATGGTACAACTTTATCAAACTTTGGATAGCTTTCATCGTAGCTATCTCAACGTTATTCATTATTATCGTTTTCATTATCATTTCGTGGAAAGTGTTGGTGTTTTTGCCAATAGAAACCGAACCTGGCCGATTAGTACGACTTAAACAACCTTAATAGAAATAATCTATTAAAAAATTGCTTTTTAAATTACGATTACATATAAATAAATTTATTAGAGTTATTATATGTGTTCCAGCTGTATCTGTGAAAAGAAAAATATATATAACATATTTTTTAATTTCTCAAAAACTATAAATGATATTGACATAATTCTTGACAATTGAGAAAAAAAGAACTTCTTAAAACTTCGTAGTGACATGAAAAAAAATCTGGTGACCTGGAAAGTGCGAAATGTAATAAAAGTTGTTTTATTGGAAACACTTCTTATATAACTTCTTTTATTTTTCTCTGGTTACTGGAGTTAATGTTTTAAAACTCGCTATAAAAGTCCCACTTCAATAATTTTATAAATACCGCGTTCGTTACTTAAGTTCTAAAGACAATTTATTGCATTTTAATTTTCAATTTATAACTAGTAATGACTGATGTGATAGAAAATGCTAAGCAAAGTAAAATGGTAGACGAATGTCCATACATTTTACCCATGTATCCATTTATTACAGGAGCAATAAATCCTGCCAGTTGCACCAAACTCTGGAATGCACCATTCACCGCACCATTGTTTTTCTCGGTGGTCATCTCAATTATGCTTCGTGACCACGTTGCATCTAATATTGTTTTGAATATGCTAAAGAGCGCAATAAATATAATATATGACCAGAAAAAGGGCATCAGGTAGATAAAAATGAAAGAACCAAGAAGACCAATTGTACCACATTTGTATCCATTCGGCATGTACTTCTGCAATCTGTACATTTGCATATTGACAATAATAGAGCATACACCATAGGAAGATATGATGAATCCAAGTTGCATATGACTGCACTTGAAAATTTCTGCAAATATATAGCCAATATTTCGATTATAAATCGAAGCAGCAGTTTCAACCAAAAAGCGCACCGAAAAAAGTGCACCGAAAATTGCCCAGTCAATTTGTTGCAAGTTTGCAATTATTGAACTTTTTTCGGAGTTTTTATTTATATTATGTGCGCCTTTCTCGTACGATGGTAATAGATGACAAACAACTGAAATTAAAAGTATTGTAATCATGATTTATAAGGCATAACATTTGAAAATGCATACCAATATTTCCAAATGCCAGAATACTGCATAAAGTTGATAGTTTGAAAAATCCATTTGGTTGTCCCATTATAAAACCACCTATGATAGGCGCCAATGTGAAAGATAAGGCTCCTAATGCACGAAGCTTTGCTTGTACTTCTCCAGGATCTTTTTCTTTTGCTTCTATAAGCAAAGCTGGTACAAGCATTGCTCCGTGTGCAAAGCAAGCTGCAAAAACAAGATAATAGATTATTGACAAATAAAACCTAATGAACTTTGTTCATATTCAACCTCACAGTTGATTAGGCGACTAATTATATAGCAATAATAGTTTTCTTGTGAAAATATCAACTGCGATATTAATAAACCATAACAGGATACCAAAAAGGCTCTTTTGACACCCACATTATCGCTCCAACTGCCCTAAAACACCCCGTTAATAATGTAACATAGATACTTAATTAAGAAATACTTGCAAATAATGGTCCAGCTAAAAATTGAATAAGACTTTGAACTGAAGCTAAAATTCCTAAAATAAATCTATCTCCGCCAACTCTAATCATTTGTGTTTCCAATATAGGAATAACTAGACCAAATGAGAAGGTATCCTATAATAATTTTATGCATTAAACATTCCTACACATTAGGCACGTGAAAATATAAGTAAACTTTTTCACCATTTTTAATTGTTTTTAATTTAACTATTGATTAAGTTATGGTTTAAATCAGTCCAACTGATTATGACAAACTAAACACTTGAAGACTTATGCTCTTATTGTAGTCTTTATCAAAGTTACATTTACTTGTATTTTGAATACATGATAAGATAACACGCGCAAATCATAGCATATTTGGAGGTCTATTTCAAAATGCAATACAATTTTAATACCGTTTAACACAAATTCATTCTTTAAATATCTACGTAATAGAACAAACCATGTTTAATGCTGTTCAGACCAAGGCTGCTGCATTATGTAAAAACATTTATTTTTCAATGTTTTGTAATTGTAATAAATTGCTGCTCCCGTGAACTGCAACGTAATACCTCCCCCTTCTCTTCTCTGCTTTGAGCATCATTAAAACTTATTAAATAATTTTTATAAATAGTTTTTATTTATAAATTTTCGATAGTCTTCTTCCTTATCAAAACAAAATTGGTAATATATCTGACTCATTTATCTGATGATAAAATAGCTTTTAAATTGCATCACATTTCGATAAGAATCTGATCAAAATATAATGACTTGCTTCGGGCCTATAACTTATCTGTCACATTTCCATCCTGATTATAACAACCTGCAAATAATTTCTAATTAATAAAATAAAAATAGCAATATGATTAATAATCATAATACATCGTTTAGCTTCCTCTTGTGGACTGATTGGTGAACTAGGTCGTTTCCTCAACTCTTCTACTTCTTTTAAATTTGTAATTATGTCTTCATAGTTTCCAGTTAATATCTCTTTTGTTAATGAAATTTTTACTCTCATCATTTCTTTAAAGTTACTCACAGTACGTACTTTAAATAATTCTTGAATGAATTTTGTCATATCTCTACCCATACAATTATTAATCAACTTTCTTGTTATTTGTTCAGTTTCTTCTCCTTTGGCGAAACAATACAAATAAATTGTTGGTGCTTTAAAGTCTTCAATTTGATCTAATTCTTCCGTAGTATGCAGTCGTTCAAAGTATTTCAAAAATTCACTGGCAAGCGCTGGTAAATTCATCGCAATATGAATCGTCTTACCATTTTTCAAATGTTTAATCAGTTCAGGACGTACTTCCTCTAAAATAAAATCTTTACCATCCTTATTAAACATTTTAATATTGGCACCAATCTTATTTTTCTTTGCATTATGTTGCAGCCACTTAAATGATTCTGGGTTCAAATCATTTGCCAGTACCAAAGCTCCTTTTTTAGCAGATGGTATTGAGAAAGGTCCAACGCCAGCAAAAACATCAAAAAGCACATTGTCCCTTTGAATCATCTCCACCAGACGTTCATGCTCAGTGCAAAGACGTGAATTCCAATAAACCTTTGAAAAATCAAATTCAAAAAGGCATTTGTTTTCCTTCAAAGTAACCATAAAGTCCTCCTCACCAGCTAACACTTCCATTTTAAAGTTTCTATATGTGTTATCAATGGAATCAATTTTGTTCACTACAGTTTTACATGAAGAGATTTTTGATAACAGAACTTCTCCAATTATTTCCTGGTATGGTAACAAATGCTCTCGTAAGTTGACATGTATTATATGGCCAATCTTGGTAAAACTAGCCATACCCTCTTTATCCATGGGCAAAACAGCTCTGAATATATCTTCTACAGAATAGTTTTTAAACTGTAACTCAAGCTCTTTGAATGCAAAATTCAATTCTGAAATGCCTTTGCTTTGTAATACTTCCCTATCAACTAGTGCTATATCATTAAAGCAGTGAACTTTTCTAGGATCCAAATGCATGATGGATGTTTTATCTTCAGCACTGCAATTGTTTACAATTGGTCGGAAACATTCCAGCTTAAGTAGATACTTCTTTATAGGCTCAATTATCTGAGAAATATTGATTTGCTCTTGTGTGGTAATAACTGGAACGTTGATTTTCTTAGTAAATGCATCCTGATCTAATTTTCTCATGTCTCTCACAGCAGCAGGTGGTTTTAATAAATCATTGCAAGGCTTATTGGCATCCATTCTTGCTGGGAAACTGGGCTATAAACAAGGGTCAATTACAGGTACTTTACTACTTACAAAATATCAACTTCTCGCACTTCGCTTTTACTAAATTCACTAAACTTTTTCGGCATATAATAGACAACAATAACATTACGTTTATAAGTAAATACAGGCCAGCAAATTGCGGTAAATACAGTAAATACGGTAAATACACGTGAAAATCTATGGTTATGTGTTGTTATTTGTGGTATTTTTTGGATCTGAATATAGGCAACCATACATACAGAAATTCAAATAAATTTTACTGTCTGAAATCTTACGATTAAAAAACTTTTTCTTGCAAATATTACATTAAAAAGGGATTCCGAAAACTATATTTAATGTAAATCATATTAACATATTTAAACAATCATTTTTATTAGTAATATGCGCGTTATCTAGTCGCAAAATACTTTTAAAAGTTTTGTTTATTATTCATTATATAACCATTTTGTATTATTTACAAACTCCGTGAATAGTAACTTATGCTTTATTACTTTACGACTTTCTTCAACTAGACCATTTTGAAAAATTACCTGAAAAACATATATTACTCATAGAAACTTATTATCTATAACTCATACGCACCTTTAAATAGTATTCATTTTCGTAGTAATGCAATTCGAATGCAACAAATGAACAATATCGCACGTAAAATTTATCATATGCATTTAAAACAGCCAAAAGAGACACAACGTTAATATCATGACCAGAGTACAGAATTAATTTTCTCTTATTATTCTCTATTTTACTCTTTATATTATTGGTCATTAATTGTAGTAGTGGACCAACAAGCTTTTGGAGATTGTGAGTTGTAATGTCCGCCCAAAACTGTAATGTATGTTTCAACCATTCTTGCTCAGAATAAGGGCTGTTGCTTAAACCCCAGGCGGGCAAATCTAGGCCAATTTCTTTCTATAATTTGATACAAAATATTATTCAATAGAATAATTTATCATGCATGAGTATTTCATACTTGAACTTGTAATGCATTTTGGACATTAAAAAAATCATTCGAAGTGGTGAGCCGCATTCCCGCAAAGTTACTAATGTATCCATAAATTTCTTTCTCTTCCAACGAGAGTGGTCTTTGCACTATCAGGACATTAGGGTCATATATATGTACCATTAGAAACTGTAATAAGAAATGAATCAATCAAAATCATTTATTAATATATTATGAGTAAGTACTTTATCGCCTTTTCTGTCCATCTTATCATATACGATTGGCTGCCAAGTAAGGCCTTTTGAGATTTGATTACTTTTATGTTCAACAGCAAATAATCCAGCGTGTACGCATTGTAAAGTTGTTTCAGCTCGTTCCAATCCTGATGTCATTGAGTAAACCTCATCATGCTTATATTGCGGCCCTAAAAATGAACCGTAAAGACGACGAAGTTGTTGACCCAAAATATACGCATTTGATTTGCCTTCCTGAAAGAGATTAAAGTCATCAAAACTATGATTAATTAGCATTAATCTACGCATTTTCAACCTGCGTTAAATTTCCTCGTCCATACGGTTCAAATGGATTATTTTGGTGCTGGTCGTTTGGAAATGTTGTTGCAGGGGTGCGATTACCATGACGAAATACCTGAAAAATCTACTTTTAATTTGAACTTGAAGAAAAGTGAATTGCTTACAATTTGTACGAATATCAAAGTTTCCTCCGTAAGCTCAGTCTTCATAGTTGCTCAATATATTATTTGAAAACTTTGTTAATAGTGAATTACTGACGATTTTCTCAAGTTATTGATTAAAGCTGGTTATTTCCTGTGAGCAGGCTAAGTCATCTTAAACCATAGAAATAGAATTTATACTAAATGCAGATAATGTTATCAGCAGTAGCCTTATTTGATTTACAATTTATTTAAACATGGCGATTTTTTTCTAACAATAACTCCATTGCCCGACTTGCGTCCGCAATGTTAATTATTACGTAATATTAATTAATAGTAGATTTAGGTAAAATTCCCCAACGAGTTAATGCGACATTTTACGTAATAATCATCACCCTAGAGCGGTCATCATTAGCGGACGCGCGCATCATGCGCAGTACAAATGAGTGATGATTGCTGGGAGACCAATTTGCCAATTTGCATATCAGCTCGCACATAATCCGACGTTGGAATGTTTGCTTGGAGAAGAGAATACGCATTGAGCAAGCAAACAAAGCAATCACGCGGTACCGACAACAAGAAAACAATACATTCCAGACCGGTAGTGCTCAATTGAGACGACGAAAGAGCGCTCGGTTGATGAGCGGACAAAGCATGATTACTGCACCGATTTGCCAATGGACGCCCCACGCACGTCAATCCAATCAAGCCGATTAACCAACTAAGTGATCGCCCTGTGTTCCCTTCAATTCGTATTCAGTTCGTAGTTGTTTGCTAGTATTGCACGTGCTTCTGGTATTTGATTCCTTCCTCTTGCAGCAAGTGATCATCTCAAGAATGTGCTAGCTCAATTCAAACAAACAAGTAAGATGATAACGAGTACATTTAATTCATAAATAGATAGCTATATTCAATGACTATATGTAAACTTTTCAAATATGTCTAAACGCTATTCACTTCCTACATCTTGAAGAATTTGATCCAAAGTCCGCGCGTATTCTGGTCCACCACTACGTAAAACAAAAAGATTACAGCACCTTGTAGCGTTGCCGTTAGACAGAACAAATAAACACACACAATCCTCAAAAGTCCCTGTAGGATCTCAGAAAGGATACCAAATATCCACGGTATGCCCAGCATGAAGAAGAGTAGTATACCGAGGTAAATTTGCAGTCGATTGTGTACATTCATCTGGGTTGTCGTACATCTAGGTTGTACATTCGGGCTGAACACATTCTTCATGATCATGACAAACACGATTAAGTTACATGTGACTAGGATGACTACGGGCATAAAGAGTCCAAGATAGAGTGCCCATCCGGTGGGATAGCAAAAGTGCTGCATGCCCAAACTGTACGAATCGGAGAAAATGATTCCAACAAGTGTGACTGGAATGATGGGTCCACCCCATGCGAATAGCATCGCTTTCAGCATTAAGCGGTTTGGTGGTGCTTGAAGTACCTTGACAAACCGCAAATATTGCAGCATGGCGGAAACAAACATCCATGAACACTTGGCAAGGACAGCGTAATGCAGGCAGATACCAACAATGCTACACCAGGTGTGCTCATCACTAACACGATCTAATCCAGCAACATGAACAACCACAATTTCCAACATAATGGTTAAACTCATCTGGAGTAAGATGCGCGTTCCTGCTTTCTGTCGCCAACGAGAAAAGAGAGCAGCTGTGAGGAAAATGCCAAGAACACCACAGAGAGAAATGGAACTGCCAATGATTGTGATGGTTGATAAAATAATGTCGTGCTGTTGAAGGAGTGGATCACTATAATGAAATTCCACGAGATCTGGGATTGAGACATTTCGATCATAATATTCATCTTCGACTATAAGTCGTTGGCTCATGATAAGAAGTGCAAAGTGGGTTAAATGGTTGAAATGACAAACGATGCTCGAGTCATCCGAGTTTGATGTTTCTATCTGACCTCCAAGAGACGACCATCGTCCTGTTTTGTTTGGGGCCAACTCTCCAAATTGCCAGAAGGCACAGGAAACGTTTGAAGACACATTTTCCGGTTTGCGAAAGAATAGAGGCAATGGTTCCTCCAAATAAATACCAAATCCAGGAATTCGTACATTTATAACTTTGCTTAAACTTTTCTTCTCCATCGCTGTCGAGTCTTGAACATGCTCTTCACCAAGTAAATTATCTTCTGAATCCTCTCGTGAGTTGAACATATTATCATCGAAATAAACTATGGTAATGACAGTGATATTTCCAATAAACTTCCCGCTTTTATCAGCCAGATTCTGCAGCAAGCTTAAAGGTACGAAAGTGGCCAATTCCACTTCTTCAAGGTCTTCAAGATCTTCAAATTTCTGTTCGACATTTATAGAAAGAATTGAGTCTTTAGTGAACACATCTTTTGAATTATAGATAGCAATTCCATTGCATTGTGACAGAGATGGTCGTGTTATATGTACGACAAACTTATCGCGCACCATAACAAAAGTTTCTCCTCGTGATACACGCGCAATTATATCTTCCACCAACTGATTATCTTCATCAAAGAGTTTATCCATTGAGTCCAATAAACTATCAGTAGCATTCAATTCAACTTGCGCAATTTCGAGTACGTCCTGCCTCGTCGTAAACAAATTATTCATAATTTGGATCAGTACCTCAAGACTTGTTGTCTCTTCTGCAACTCTAGAGGTTGTATTACTTATAGAATTCTGCGATATAATATTTGCAACAAAATATACATCAATTGCTTCTAATTCAGTAGCATTCTGTGTAATTATCTCAATCTCATCGAGATTTTTCTTTGAAAGATCTTTATTCGTTTGAGTCATATTATATAAACTTTCTGTGCGTGAAGATGGCCATTCTTGTTTGTAGCAAGTAAAATTGGTATTGGTATTCCAAATTGCTCCTTCGATAAAATTTCCCAGACAGTATCTTTTCACTGGCATGTTGACGTGATTTAAGCATATTTCTCTCGGAAGCATATACTTGGAAATTGACGTCAGCCTCCAATATAGATTCGCAAATACTTCTGGCATGCAATAATCAGCACTACGAAAATCTATCACTTGTATTTTGGAATTATTAGCAAGGATACCTTGCAATTTATAAAATTCTCCGATTGGATATGCTCTATGCAGGGTCGTCAAGTGCAGAATGACTTCAACACCTTCACCATTGCGTCGAAGAATTCGCATTAATCGAACTTCAAGTTCAGTATTGAAAAACGACTTTTCGAAATAGATTGAGTGAAGATATCTCATGATATCAGCACCTTTAATAACTGTGCATGATTGAGCGATACAGTAGTCATTGATAAAAGCACGTAGAGCATATTCATTACCACGTTTCTTCTTGTACGCAAGAAGACGATTAGACATGGTAACATGCTGGTGCTGATCGAAAGCTGCACACCAATATTCTCCAGGGTGTTCACTAAGAAGTGCTGTTTGATATACTTGAATATCTTTCTTGCGTAACTCAAGTTTAAGTCGCAATGGTACCTTCTCCTCCACTTTATCAGCATTAGTGAAGCAGTACACCGCATAACTATTCTTCAGTGTCGGGTTCATCATCGTCAGTACACCTCTAGCTGAATACACACTAAGCCAGAGTTTGTTATGCAATGGTTCATGCACCAATTGCAATTTTATTTGTTCACGTAACTCATTGTAATTTGGATTTGCAATACAGAGCTGATGGTACCTCATACTGCAATTGGCAGGGATCTCTTCACTGCCGGAGAACACATTACAGTCTTCTTTCTGCTCGGGAGCGTCTATTTCTTTCCCATAGTGAGCATCTGGTGCGATATAAGTAAACACACCATCAATACGTCTCAATGGTGACCAATACTTATGGGTACCATCAAATCGCGTGGAATTAAAGTATTTTAAGTAGCCCTTTGGACAAGACGCATCAAATACTTGTGCTGGTGTTACCAGTACACAATAATCATCTGTATCGAATTCATTTCCAACACATTTTGATTTTGCTACAGCTCTATGACATTTTGGAGGATCTTCCGGATACCAGGTTCCATTAACGCATTCTCGAAACATAAACTCGCCATCAGCGTTTACGCAAGGTGGATTTGAAGGGATTATTTGCTGGTCCAAACTTTCCCACCTTAACGTGACATTTTCCGAGGATGTTTGTGTTATGACTGAATATTCCGTTACGCATGCCTAAAACATAATACAACGCATAAGTAGAACAAATAGCTGGGTCATAAAAAATTATAAGTAATTAATTTATTAATGCTGGAATATTTAAGACTCTGATCTTTTCTCACCGCTTGTGATGCGCACACATGAGACACAATTGATGCCAAAAGTATGCTGATGATGACGAGATGTGCGCTAATATAATTCATGGCAATTCAAGTCTTATGATAACATTTTGTCCACGGAACTTTCACTCACTTGATCAACAAGAGCGCAAAATGTACGACTGTACAACAATGCGCTCGTTAGTTACTATTGAATAATATCGCCAAACGCGAGGAGCATGAGTTTTACATTAACATCACGTTGTTGACTTTACTAACAACAAACATCACATATTTTTCGGTTATTATCAGCAGCAGCAGCCGGGAATAACGTGTTTCGGATGTCTTAACAAACAAACTCCTTCGAGGATGTGCACTCGCATCTTTATTTCTTCATTAGCATGCATTATTTCAACCGCAAACTTTACCTAATGTTGCTCACACGCAGACAGAATTTGAGCAATTTCCATGTGGGAATTGCAACATGTTATCTACTTTGAACTCTCGTGTATGCAATATACACAATTATGAACTAAATTTAGATAACGCACGTATGTTAAACATTTGTTGTATATTAAAATGACGTCATGTTTTGGAGAGTAATGCCAAAAAATTGAATCATACAAACACGTATTCTCAATATTGATTAAAATGTTTTCAGGAAACGTTCATTATCGAAATGAAATTAATGATTATCGGACTCCTCGGAGTTATATTAATATGTCCTCAGGTAGTATTTCAAAAGAAATGTATAGTTCAAAATTCTTAATGGGATTTTGTATATTCTCAGTGCAAATCCACACTTAGAAAAAGAAGTATTGACCTTATCGCAGCGCATAGTTTAATATCCGATGGACGACTTCCACGTGAAGTTATTCCCAATCGCTACAAATTGGATATTCAACCCTTTCTCGATAAGGGTACTTTTGCGGGGCAAGTGAAAATTAACATCACATGGGTCGAGACAACCGATGTGATAACGTTGCATGCAGATGCAAGCCTTGAAATTAGCGAAACAATTGTTACACAACTTACATCTGATGATGAGACGTAAGTTCGCGAAGAATAATTAAGTATGAAATATGCAATTAGAGGATTTACTTGTAGCGAAAAAATTTCCTCAACTCCAATGCCTGCTACTCCAGTAGCGGTGAAAGAAGTGACCAAAATGAGCAAGAAACCACTACTTGTAATTCAACTTGCGCAGAAGTTTGGTCGAGGTAGTCAAGCGCAAGTAACCATTAAATATCGCGGACTTCTTTTCAATGACACATCTGAAGGATTATTCCGACATTCATATGTGGAACCAAATTCTAATAAAGCCAGTTGGTACGTCGCATCGCATCTACGTCCAAATCTTGCACGAAGAGTTTTTCCATGCTTTGATGAACCAGCATACAAAGTGCCTTTTGATATAAGCATAGGAAGACAGGAAGGAATGGTTGCTATGTCGAATACACCCTTAATTTCCACATCCATGATGTAAGTTTATAAAAAAGTAGTTGTTTAATTATACTTCATTTTGAAACATTAGGAAAGATCCCACATGGGTATGGGACCACTTTGAAGAAACTCCTCCAATGAGCACATTTACAGTTGGAATTGTTGTTGCGAATTTTTCGTTTTATACCTACGACACTACCGAAGAAGATGGGCTTAAGTGTTCCCTCCAAATACGTATTTGGGGACGTCCTGAATATCTAGCGTCCTTGGAAGGTGCATCATCAAAAATTGTAAAATCCTTAGCAATTCTTGAAGATCTCTTTGCCTCTGAGTATCCATTTCCAAAGTTGGATTGTTTAGCGTTACCAAATTACCAAGCCACGAGACCTGCTGATAATTGGGGATTAATTCTTTTCAAGTACGTAAATAATAAAAACAAAATAGAGAAAGCAAATCTAAAAATATATTTACTTATTTAGAGAGAGTGAATTGGGAAGTAAAAATACTTGGCATATCGCACAAGAACTTGTGTATCAATGGCTTGGAGCATCTGCAACGCCTTATTGGTGGAGTGATGCACATGTAAATCATGCTCTTGCTCGTTATGTCACTGCATACACCACCATCCAACTACTTGATGGTACAGAAAATTACAACAATTGGCCAATTACAATGTTGTATTCGATTTACTACGAATTCAGCAAACGTTATCCTCATGGCAAATCGACAGCAATCAAACAGGACTCGGCGTCCACTAAGACTGAAATGATTTTCCGTATGCTCAATTATACTCTTGGAGAGGCTACCTTCAAGAGAGCAATGCGTCGTTTTATGGCAGATCGCCAGTACAAGACCTTCTTCGGTGATGATATTTGGTCTACATACACGGACCAAGCCAGAGAGGATGGAGTGCTCGATAATTCCATGTCTATCAATGAAATTGCCGCCTCCTGGATAACGAAAGATCGATTACCAGTTATTAACGTCACGCGGAACTATGGCAATAATAGTGTTACCATCACTCAGCGAGTGTACCTTCGTGAACGTCCGCATGACGTACCAGATCAAGAGAAATTCCTTTGGTGGATACCAATTGTGCTCATTCCACAAACAAGCTTGGATTTCACAGACTGGAAACCCCTCACATGGATGAGGAAAGAACGTTCAATAACAATTGATGGTATGCCGGATGATCAAAACTTTATTATCGTTAATCCTGAAGAAATCGGTCCATTCCCTGTATTGTACGACACGCGTAATTGGGATATGCTCGCGGGATTCCTACAGATTGATGAACATCGTAAAAAAATCCCTGTAAACACCCGTGCCAAGTTGTTGCACGATGCCTGGAATCTAGCGTATGCTGGAGATTTACGCTTTAATATTGCATTAAACATGACTCTGTTTCTAAAGTACGAAACGAATTACATTGCTTGGGATCCAGTGTTCACAATGATCGATCACATTGGACGGCATATTGACAGCTCCGAAGTGCATAAACAATTCCAAACTTATGTCAGATTGTTGTTAAGTCCCTTGTACCGTGAGTTGGGCAATGAACCCAAAGAAGGTGAAGCAGAAGGCACAGCTCACTTGCGTAGTTCCTCCAAAGTTTTCCTCTGTCAAGCTGGATACAAACCATGTATCAAAGAGGCACAAGCAGCTTTCCGGAAGTGGATGGAGAGCGATAATCCTGACGAAGGAAATCCGTAATCAAAATTATGATGTGTTGCGTCACATTAACCTACCAATTTTTCTGTTGACAGAGTTGCCAATCAATACATCTGTCCAGTATTCAAATGGGGAACAAAGGAAGAGTGGGAGTTTGGTCTTCAGCGTATCATCAAATTCCCTCCAACTCGCAAAGCTAACGAGCGCACGTATCTGCTCAAAACGCTTGCAGGTTGTCCGATCGACTCGTGGAAGATTGAGAAACTCTTGAACATTACAGTCCTCGAAGAGAATGGTAACTTTACTGATAATGATGTCTACCTGATCTTTAGCATGTTAACTGGTGGTGCTAGTGGATACACCGAACTCTTCCATTTCCTCGAAAAGAACTGGGATGCGATCAAAGTGAGGCAAGTTTATTTCATGTAATCATAATGTCTTTTTCTCCTCGAAAACTAGTAGTAGCGATTGCGTAACGCACAAGTGTACTGTGTTCTACTACAGTTACTGTAATTGAGGCGAAAGAGTCCAAGGCCGAATGTTATCAGTCGCCTCTACTCGATACTAAAACTAATAATGAATACGTAAAATGTGTGTGATATGATAACAATAATTCACTACTCCTTTCACCAGATTTGAGAAGAAAGCACATTTGTGGAATAGTCTCATAACATCAGCGACAACCGTTTTCAAAACGCAGGAAGGTTTGGACATGGTAACGCGTCTTTACGAAGAGAAGAAGGACGATTTCGGTACCGCAGACTTTGTGATTGAGCGGGCTCTAAAAAATATCAAGGAAGAGACCAAATGGAGCAATGAAAACCTACCGATGATTGAGAAATGGCTTGATTGGTACCTTGCAACCAATAAAGACCGATAATTATTCCGCGCAAACTTTTAGTAAGTATCTAAGTAGGAGAAGCATGCTAGATGCAAATCGTTGGTAGGTACGTACAATAATTGTAAATGAAAAATGTATTTGCAATAAAGTGTTACTAAATACCCTTCTCGTTTTATCGTTTCTTGCTCGCGTAAATGACGCAAGTTGCATGCAGTGAACGTAATGACGTCTTCGTCTGCAAATGAAATGAAATTTCGTGGCTGTCGTATCGCCGCCGAAAGTCATCCACATCGTTAACCAGTCATGCGTTCAGCACCAATGCAACAGCAACAAATTGACACATTTCTGTACTTATTACAGTTTGTATTCATATCTTACGAAAATGGCAGAACGACAAACAATGACGCAAAATTGGAAAGTCTCGTCACTTTCTGAGAATAAAAATAAAAATTTACACGCAAGTTGAAAAGCTACAAAACACAATCGTAATGAGATAAGTTGTTGAACATCTCATTACAGCCGTTATTGCAATTATCATTAAATAATTGTGCGATTCGTTCTTGGCATTTGTAAACAAAACGCGCGTCCGATTATATGTTTTTCGAATCGTGTACGCGCCTTCCTCATTGCGCCGCAAATATTTGTTTATTCATCGAGCGCGCTTTATCAGACGAATACGCGCGCGCGCGCAAATCAAAATGTGTGCGAACAATTAGCGACCATCAACGATGCTAATTGGCATTAATCAAGCGGCACAAGCAAACGCTGCACACATAAGGCATTGAAATTATTATAATATAAACAATAAAGTCACTGACTTACTCACACTTGGGCTCGCTTCACATTCGTGACGATGTTGAAAAATGCAAATGTCACGTCAATTATAACATCATCGATTTAACAACCAACTTCTAGAAACAACAAAGTTGATAAGCAAAAAAACACATTCAGAGAAATTAGGCTGTTAGTGGAAAACATTGCAAATTCCATATAAAAAATTCCTCTGATTGCACTTGTTTACTGCTCATAATTGTACGGAAAATATACGCGTACTTCAAGTACGTGTCATAATGCTAAGAATAATGTTTGTCCTAAAAAGTATATTTTAAAACGTTACTTCATTTCAACGACAATTTAAATATGATTACCGTACATCAGCGATAAACACGTTCGAGTTGTTCTTTAATGTGAATATTTATTATAGTTTGTGTGCTTTTAGTTTAATTATTATTTGTGATAAAACTCAATTCTATGTAAGCACATGCCTGATTACACATGTACTAACGAATAAATAACATTATGATATTCCGTGTTGATTCAGGGCTGTTAGAATACGCTAGTTAATCCTGCAAACAATAACATGATATTTGTACGTTCGTATTTATTTTATTAATTTAAAAGATTTAAAGCTGTGAAGACAATGTTCAGGTGATCGTCAATTGTTTTATTTTATTTAACATGAACGTTTCACTTTACTAGTCTCGCGATTTCGACACGTAGTAAAGATGTCAATACCTAAAAGAATGAAATGTGCATGATGTGCGTGCATGCGGAGCACATCGCTATTATGTATTTACATACAATGCGACTAACTAATGAATAAACGACATAGCAATTCAATTGGCAACACTCAATTGAAAATCCGGCGCGCCCAAAAAATACTAATGTTGTTGGCATGATATGAGAGACTACTACATACGTAATATGATTGTCACATTCATCTCATACACGGTGAAATAATGTTGAGTTGGCTAGCGACCCCATTCTCTGTGTCTATTTTAAATCTGCATGTGTGTAATGCACGCAACATGATGCGTAGGACAATGTCACAGCCAATTGCGTTTTGCGTACGCCAGCATCGTCTTCCGCAACTTGTCCCGGTGGGCTTCACCGATAAGGTCTCGACGACCCCAGTCACTGGGTTGGAATTCGGCAAGGTTGTTGATTTTACCCTTCTCGGTGAAGATGGGTTTGAGCATGAATGCAACATGATAGAATTCCTCATGCGCACACGCGTCCAATTCCTTCATGAAATCCGTCCAATTGTACGGTTCCAAGTCAATTTTGAAATCTTTGAGGTGCTCGATGAACGTGTCGTAATAGATTTTAATCAATGCGTCGCAGTTGGCCTCGAGAACCTCATTCTCAACTGAGGTAAAGAGGAAGAAGACTAGGTCTACGAGTGCAGAGTTGTACTGCATAATTTGCAAATCGACCATCTTGTTGGAAACGATTCGTCCGGTGATCGGGTCCTTCTTGATCATCGTGTTGTTGACCCAGTAGTCTGAATGTGCTGCGGTGGCATAAATCGGGTTAGGAGGTGCGATATTCTTGTTTGCCGCATTCTCTTCAGCAATTCGCACGTTGTTTTCGATTTTATCCCAGTAGGGTGCCAACTCTGGAATGGTTTTTGACACGTCGATGACGCTCTCCACGAAAGCAGAGCCCACTTCCTCAGGGAGCGTCTCAATACCTGAATTGGGTATAATCGTGGGACCCACTTTCTCTTTGAAATCATTCGGCCGCAACAAGCGCATTGCGATTGGTATGGCATGGAATTTCGCTAGGTCACGCACAATCAACTCGGCTGGTTGCAGCTGGAAGCCCTTGAACCTGTCCTCTGTTTCGTAGCCTTGCACCTTGAGGTTCTCGAAGAGAAGGAGTGCGTCGTCGTCGACCATATCGGAACCGCTCAGGTTTAGCCGGCCGCCGAAATACCTTGGAAAGATGTCAATGATGCGCTCCTCCGGCACGCCGTAGTCGCGTTGGAACTCCTGCAGAGCGGGTATCATCTTGGCGTACGAATCCAGCTCCTTCTTGAACGTGACGCCCGTGTCAAAGCATGTTTTGAGCATTTCACTCGCTGGGGGCATCTTGGCAACGAGATGCAGGGTCTCCACAGTGCCCGCTGGCTGAGAGGCCTTGTGGACATCCACGTCGAGGGCGAGCATAATGCTACCATAGTGTTCACCTGGCGGGGTCAGGTACTTGGAGCGCTCCTCCAGCACATGCACCTCTTCGCCGAGCGCTTCGCTCAGCAGCGCCGGCAATTGCTTGATTTGACAGCACTCGGGCATTTTGCGCGGCGATGATAACGGATGTGGATGCCTCAATCAATGACTGACTCGCGAATGACTCGATATGTGTATCAGTCAACCGCAGGCAACGCGCCGCATTAATGCACTAGCTCAGCGACGGTTTGCGCCTGCCGATTTATTTCAATTTCGACCGAACGGAACGGAACGCAAAGCCAGCCGCGCAGGACGACAGCACTCAGTCAATTATCACAGCGCAATGCGCGGACGGACGCCTCGTCGTCGTGGTGAACTTACTTAAGCAACTTGTACGAACACACAAATGCATGCAGGTCCGTCGGTCAAGTACTACTATGCGCGGCCACAATGGCTCAACGCACGCTCTACGCATTTGCACTGACGAATAGACAGACAGCCGGACGGTCAAACGTACTGACCATTCGCTCACTAGATTCCAGTGGCTTGTTGCAGTGGTTCTCAAACTTGCATGCGTTTTGCACTATCGCGGAATATCGGTTATAGTCAACACTCATTCATAAATCCCTCTTCCTCATTACTCGATTATGATATTGCAAATTCGAAATCATTAAAAGTAATTTACTGTGATTACCTACTTAGCCGACGACGTCAAATTATTGGTACCTATGCAATTATCCCTGATTGTAATGTAATTACAGTGAAATTCGTCCGCAAAGTCGATAATTGGGAAATTGCTTAATTTCATTCTAAGCATCAAATAAAATACCACAACATTTGCAAGTTGTTTTACGTGGAAAATAAATCTTATCGTGCTTGCCCAATTGGCCTTTCTCTAGTGCGCGCTCGTGTTCAAGATGAGCAATCAGTTTCGTATTAAAGTTATCGTCCACTTTCATCGCGGAGGATGAAATTTTACCTTTTTTGTAAACAAAAAAATATTTGGAATAAGAGTCACATAAATTATGAGCGAGAATTGTATGGAAAACGCAGTTAACACGCTCGGGAATGCATAAAAGAAAGCTGATTACATCAAATGAAGAAAATGTTTGTCAAATATTCATAAACACTCGCATTGAGTCTTGAACAAAATGAAAACGTGTTTGGCGACATCCGAACTCATTGGTGCTTTACTTAATTAATTAATTTGCATTCCGCATACGCGCGTAACAATTATTAATTTTACAAGCGACACTCGCTGCGCACATTGGGAAAAGCAACCTTCACCCTAATCCAGCAATCAACGAAACACGATCATAAATAATGTTCGCACCATTGTTGATGACCATGATGGCAAGATTTGACCAAAAATCAAGACAATACACATTCTTATTATTTATTCATAACAATAGTTTATTTATCGTCGACGAAAAAATTAAGTTTGACATGTGTCTATGGCGTGCAGGAAAGCTAGCAATTCGAGAAGAGTCAATAAAGAGTAATTACCCGCTCACTCGCGATTCCACGTTGATTGCGTCTATTAAATCATAAACGTAATTGTCCACGAGATTAAGTGTACTGTACATTATAACTGTACAGCGAGATAAAAGTTTGACTCGAGCTGTACGTCTTTTTCTTTGAATTCGAACGAAATTTGGGGAGCAGTTAATTTAATTTCATTTTAATTCGAGTTCAAGGCGATCAAAACACTGTTACAAACTCATGCTACTCACATGATATGCGTATTGAACACGCTTGCTATCAATAAAACATTGATAACAACAAATCAATTACATATTTCAAAGAAAGGAAATAGATACGATTGTACAAGGAAATCCCCATAAATCTCTTCGCGTCTCCTCCATGTGTCAACAATATGCAATCAGCTAATAAATGATTAGTTAGTATAATGTTTTAAAGTGTTCGCCAATAGAATATTCAATGCGCCTGTCATTTGTTTGCCCATCTATCACATTTCAATGCAGGCGCGCTTAAAATATGCAAGTGCATACTATAAATACAAAGTGCAGAGTGCATTCTCACACAACGGAAGCGCTCAACCTAATTTATAAATTATTCGGCGCAAAATTGTACATGTGCATGTTTAACAGTGTTTATTCTTACACGCCAAATGCATGCCAAGATCAGCGTGCGTGCCCTTAGAGCTGTTAATTATAGTTTCGCGAAAGTTCTAATCCTTGTTGGTACTGATTGAGCAAAGTTTTGTTCAGCAAATATGGCCTTGATTTTTATCAGCGCTCGTACAACAATCATAAATTACGTTATTGGAACACTCGAACCCAAAATAACAATGATAAATTTTAATACGCAATAAAAATCAAAGTCATGCAAGCTACTTTAGAATAATATCATACGTAGAAATTTTAGAATACTTAATAAATTCATTGCTAGCTATCCTTCAAAAGTTAAAAAGTTTTCACTTGAATTCAACTGCATATTATTTCCTCAATATCCTGACTACGGCTTATCTAATTCTTAGATTATCAAAGCACTTTAATTAATCTGAGATGATGAAACTGATGCTACACATGAAATCATAATTTCTGTATCAAGGTCTTGACTCACATAGTTTTCCCCAGTTTATAGTGCTAGTGAATATCGAATTTCTAAATTGCCGAAGTGGTATTTAATAAATTTAAATTTGACACGAGAATAATAAGCATTTTTATAAAAATAGAGCATCACGCTCCACCTATTGTGAATATTCAAAATTATTCGCAAATGACGATGATGTTCGATGTTGCTTCGTAAGCGATCGCACAGACGGAGCATGGTGATATTATTTTGTTTAACCTCCAATAGCAAAATATAAACAATCAGTAATTAAGTAATATTTGCTATTGATGATTTGGAGTTGAAGGTCATGTCTATACTAAAAAATATTTACAGAAAACGACCCAACTTATTCAGCGCTCATAATGCAAAGCACATGTTATTACCAGCGTCAAGGTTAGCAATAATAACCATATCAAGGAGCTATGTAAAATATTTACTATATTTTAGTATGTTATAGGCTCGGTAGCATTAGTTATTCTACTTAATGAATTACGTACCTAGATAATAAATTGCAACGGTCAAATTGTGTACAAAAATCAATAATGGCAAGCAATGGCCTGCTAAAGAATGATATAAACAATTTGAGAAAATGTTATACACCATGGCGCATCTTTGAAGGAGTTGGTAAATCTCATGTGGTTATTGTCTTAAATACACCTCTTTGCTTTGACCATACAGTCAGCCCTCTAATATTGCAGCTGTGGAACAATGGTAATATTGAATAATTTGTCTTTTTGCCCCAATAAACTGTTAGTATTTCAGCAATCCTCAGAATAACAGTGGATGGGGGCACAGACAGGTTTCTAGAATGGACTAAATTAATGAATATAACTGATTATAAGCCACCTGATCTCATAACAGGTGATTTGGATTCCATAGAACAACAAACTCTTGATTACTTTAAAGGGCAAACAGATGTTTGCAGTGTTGTTTACACTGAGGACCAAAATCATACAGATTTTACAAAAGCAATCATTGAGTTGGCAAAACATATTGAAGCTGAAGCTTCATACATTGATGGAGTGTTTGCCCTGAGTGATATGTCTGGGCGTTTTGATCAAGTTGTTTCCACAATCAATACACTTTTTCATGCTCAAACCATCCTTGCAGGACTCACTCTCTATATTCTTTCACCTACAAGTATTGTATGGCTTCTGGAGGATGGTTATGAACATTACATTGAAATCCCACACATTTTACAATCTGAGCAAAAATGTTGTGGTTTGCTTCCAATTGGAGGCAGTTGTAAGGTGACCTCCATGGGTTTAAAGTGGGATTTGTGTAAGTTACTTAAAATTATACCATATCAGTATTTGATATACTTTAATACCTTTGAACTACTTTAGCTGACACTATATTAGAATTTGGAAAACTTGTGAGCAGCAGCAACACCTACAACATTGAAAATAATAATCAGGTTATTATAAAATGTGATAAGCCACTGGTATGGACCATGGAAATTGATAGCTATATGTTTCAAATTGCTATGTCAAATACCATGCGTAAAAATTCTGTTACCTCTACTTAAATAGGTAATTATTTTTTGGCTAATTCATGGTCAATGTATATTTTTTTGTTGGCAACATTTAAGTTTTGTATTTAATAATATTTGTTACATTCTGATTGTTAATTTGTAAATGAGAAAATATACTACACTTTAACTATGGCATGCTATTAGAATAATATTTTTGATATTCAAACGTGGCATTTTAAAAAGCGAGGAATACGATGTAAAATTAGCTCACTTACGCGCCTCTCTTTCACATGTTATTACATGATCCTCGTCCGGTGCCTGCTCTCATTCGTTCATTGCTGAATCTCTGTAGGCGTACGCATTTGTATTTTTGGCTGAATTGATACCTTTAGCACTCTCTACGAATTCTTTTATCTGTAAATAGTGATTATATTATTACTAATTACAGATTTACCCTCCTAAGCAGCAACGCAAAACCAAAAGTCTTACAAGTTAAAAACTAATTGCGATGTTTTACCGCTTTATTGGCGTATCCTATGTTAATTCAGCGTTCATATTATATACAATTTACATTTGTTAGATTTATGTCTATGAAGGAGAAACAGGCGTATTAACCCATCAATTTCTATTAATAGATAACCGCCTTCTAAACGAAATAACATTTCATGGAATTAAATCATGTGTACATATTTCAAACTAAAGATTAGGATAAAGTTGTATTGCGGTGCAATAAATGAGAGAGCGGGTTGAAAATGAGAGAAGGAAGAAAAAGTTATTTAATCCACGGCGCTTTCCGCGGGGTACTATTATGCTTCGACGCAAAAAAAAGTGAGCGAAAGAAATGCACAAATTAGAGCATTCCTTGCTTTGCGAGTGGGCGTCGTTTGTGATGTTGATATTGGCGTCGACGACGACGTCTTCGGCGGCGAAGGCGCGCGCATCTCACGCTTTCCGCCGTCCCAAGCCCAAGTTGGCGACGCCGCCCGCTCCCAGCATTCAGTCACACTGCGGACTCCTTGGGTTGTGTGGTGCTCCTGGACCGCTCCTTAAAGTAGTCTCTCTTTTTTATATTGCGTTGTAGGTAAGTACAAGTGCTTCACTTCTGCTCTCAAACAGATTTCTTTTCGATTGAAATACTTTTAAACTAGTTTAAAACTTTTTTCTGATCGTCCAAGAGTATAAAGTGCCTCACAAAGCAAGTGCAATATGCTTTCAAATCTTTTTCACAATTACGAAATTAATTTTTTGCTCTATAATGCAACTTTGGATATCGTTTTTTGCTAATAAGAAAAGGACGTCAGTTTGGGGCGTTCGAATTAAGCGCGTTCGTGTGGAACGTCTTAAATTACTGAATGCCATAATGGGCATCGGTGTCATTAACGAATTTCGCCGCTGTTGAATATTTTTACACTGGGATGGATGGGAGAACGTGCGATGTGTGTGCGCGAAATCGGGATATGCCCGCCGCTTGAACCGCGCGGCGCGTCCAGGAATAGCTCCGAGCGCGCGATGCGTGGCCAAATACGCGCATGTTGCGACTGGTGTGCGATTACACCTCGCAGAGCTTTCATAATTTACTCGTACGCATTTTATAACATAATAAAACGTAATTCGAAACTTTGCAAAATACTTTTGCCTAAATTGTATCCAAAATGAGCGTCGTTTAAATCTCTGGATTGCGCAAACCGGAAAAAGACATACCGCAATTGCTGGGGCTAAATTAGTTAGAGAAACATATGCTTGGAAGTAACACAAACTATAATTAACATTGGCATAGGTAATAACATTTGTTGTTCGTGCTCGTCTGTTATTTTTACTCTTAATCGGTGCTCCCAATTTAGATCACTCTTGTTTCTTTGCAGTTAAACAAAAACTTTAATCATGTCCGACGAAGAAGAAGTTTATTCGTAAGTAGCAACACTCCTACGGCTGATCCAAGAGAGGATTCAATCAAACGATCAATTATTACACGAATCAGATAATTAATTAATTAATTACTTAGTGACAGGCGCTTGCATTTTTGAATTTTTGTTTTGGCCGCGGCCAAGACTTGAATCGTAAAACAATACGCAAACTGCTACCAGTTAGAATTTCATATTTGAATCGAACGTGTTTGTGGATTTGATTGTAAATTGTTTTGTTGGCAAATTTGTTTAATGTTTCTCGTCTTTATTGTCTTTGCGTCGTCCTCGTGATGTTTGTCCAACAGCGAAGAGGAGGAGGAAGAGGAAATTGTTGAGACGTAAGTACACATCACGATACTACTTGGCACATTCTCACACAACAAGAGACAACACTTTAGATTCTCTCTTTTTGTGAATTGGCTAAATGTTTTATTCGTTACGAATTCGTTGCATGCACCCGGTAAACAGTACATGTTCCATCAACACATTGAAATTACTATCAAGCAAGCAAACCAAGACACCACATAATAATTTGATAACCTCAACAACCACCATTTTAGTTACCGTTGTAGTCGCCTAATCGTATCGTAGTTACCATAGTACCATAGTAGTAGTGGTTGTTAGCTATACCTACAAAATGTCTTTTTCTTTTCTTTTACAGAAAGTAAGTAAGCTAAACGTAGTAGTGTTGTGTTTTTGTGTATGTTCGTTCCACCCTCCAAAACAAACAAGCAAACAAAATATAAACATAATATCAGTTGTGTGCACATTGTAAACGAAGTGCGTCCACCACCCTCATTCTTGTTGTGTTGTGTCCCCCGACAATGTCACCAACAACAAGAGCGACAAGCCCCACAAGTTATGTTAATGTTGCGTTGTCCGCCCCCCTGCAAGTAGAACGCTCGTGTCTGTATCCTCCACTGAGCTTATGTGTATTGTTCCTCCGACACGCGAGGGTGATATGCATGGGCATACTTTACAACTTGTTTATAATTTATGTTGATTCTCATATGACTTTTGATTTTTCTTCTCTGTGTCCACCTGTTGTGTTACAATCACACCACCACCCTGCGCACGTGCACCCCCATACCATGACTACCATCACCACCACCACCACCACTACCACCACATTGTTGTTGTCCACTTGGTAGGCACGTTGAAAAGAGGGTCATTGAAGAACAGTAAGTGTGTCTTTTAGCAGTCAACACCATGGACGCGCTTTCTGCTTAAATTACTTCCTGCAAGTCGCTGCACGCTTATCAAATTTTTTGTATCACTTGATCGATCGCAAAGTCGATTTTTTCGAAACCTAAAACAATGCATTTTAATTGAACGCGCTCTTTGCTAATTCGCACCCGACGGGAATGATCGATGCTAATGCGAGATTATAAATTTGAAGGGAACAAAGCGGCGATCCGGAATTCATCAAGCGCCAAGACCAGAAGCGTTCCGACCTCGACGAGCAGTTGCGTGAATACATTACGGAATGGCGGAAACAGCGCGCCAAGGAGGAGGAAGACCTCAAGAAGTTGAAGGAGAAGCAGGCCAAGCGCAAGGTAACGCGGGCCGAAGAAGAGAAGAAGATGGCCGAGCGCAAGAAGCAAGAAGAAGAGCGCCGCGTCCGTGAAATTGAGGAGAAGAAACAACGCGACATTGAAGAGAAGCGTCAACGGCTGGAGGAGGCTGAGAAGAAACGCCAGGCAATGATGCAGGCGCTTAAAGACCAAAGCAAGACGAAGGGACCCAACTTTACCATCGCCAAGAAGGATGCCACGTCGAACCTTAGCGCCGCTCAAGTCGAGCGCAACAAGACCAAGGAACAGCTCGAGGAGGAGAAGAAGATCTCCCTCTCAATTCGCATCAAGCCACTCACCCTCGATGGCCTGAACGAGGGCAAACTGCGCGATAAGGCGCATGAGCTCTGGGAATGCATTGTCAAGCTTGAGACCGAAAAGTATGACTTGGAGGAGAGGCAAAAACGCCAAGACTACGATGTATGAATCTCTTTAAAACCATTCCCAAGGCACCTTCTCTAAACTATCATTCTATTTGTAGTTGAAAGAATTGAAGGAAAGGCAGAAACAACAACTCAGACACAAGGCTCTCAAGAAGGGTTTGGACCCTGAAGCCCTCACCGGCAAATACCCACCAAAGATCCAAGTCGCCTCCAAGTACGAACGTCGCGTGGACACCAGATCATACGACGATAAGAAGAAACTCTTCGAAGGTGTAAGTTTAAATTTCCTGCGCCTCGCCATCAATCTTTACCCCAAAATACCAATCGATTGGATTTCAAATATTATAGTTTTTTGACTTTATTTTTGATGCGCTTTTTGCGCAACCATAGGGCTATGATAGTTTAGCGTTGGAACTTATGGAGAAAACGTGGAAAACAAAGCAGGAGGAGTTTATGCAAAGGTCTAGAAGTAAGTCCCTCGCGATCAGTAATTACGAATAGGGACAAACAAGATACCACACAAATCATTTTATTAATGACACCGTATTGTCATGGCTGTTCATTAAGTGGCTGTGTTTTTTTACTACTTTTTGTTACTCGTTCCTTTCCTCGACCAATTCACATCCTGTTTAGCTGAGCGAATATATCTGTTGGTTTTGTTGATTGTTTCACTGTATCCTATCGCGCACAGGGCCTTGAAGACCTCATCAAGGAGTTGAACGAGAAATCGTGGAAGGAGAAGATCGGTCAATTCGATTCCAGGCAGAAAAGTAAGATACATTTTCCATTGCACCGTAGACAAAACTTAAGGATAAATAATAATCTGCTTCTGTTACTAATCGCTTTTTATCGTCTTAGTGCATATTACGTTTATTCATTGTTCGTTCACACGCATACGTTGATTACATAACTTTTACACGAGTAGAAAAGTAGAAATGCTTTCGTAGAAAAATGGTAGAATACATGAAAATCGTGAGCTATCTACTAATGTAACATGTGTGCCATTAGGCAAATTGCCAAAATGGTTCGGCGAGAGGCCAGGCAAGAAGGCTGGCGATCCAGAAACACCCGAAGGCGAGGAGGACCTGAAACAAGCCGCCGATGAGGATGACGAACCAATCAAGGAACCAGTGCCAGAACCGGAGCCAGAAGATGAGGAAGAAGAGGAGGAAGTTGAGGTCGATGAAGAGGAAGAGGATGATGAAGAAGAAGAGGAAGAAGAAGAGGAGGAAGAGGAGGAGGAAGAAGAATAAGCTATTCTCCAGAGAAAAATAACATGGATTACTTAGGTGGTGAATGTTAATTGAAGATCACGTCCATCGTGGCACACCAACAGCTAGAGAATTATGTTAATTTAATTAAGTGTTAATTTACGTGACAAATATTATAACATTCGATATTCTTTCTCGACTTTGTTCCTTCTTGGCATTCAAATGTTTTCTCCACTCCTATAACTCTTAAAGCAATTATTTATTATTTCTATACTTAACGTATAAATATGCTTTGTTTCGTCCTTATTGTCTTTTCACACACTTGTTATCACTAGATACATGTACCGCCAAATACAAAACTATTGTATTTTATTGGAACAGACACTATTATATATTGTTAACAATAATAAAGTTGTATTTGTATTGAAAGTATTCTTTTAAATGGGAGGACAAGTTGGAATTATATGAGATTCATATGTTTGGCACTTGTTACCGAAGTATCGACAAACATAGTTCAAGAATGCTAATATCATATCAAAATTATAGATTCTTAAAAACCGCGTTATATTGGTGTTTTCAAAAACACGTAGTTTGTACGCTCTTTTTTCAATGCGCAAATAAGATAAACCAGTTATTCAAAGTAAGTCAAATTAATAATAATTCCAAAGTATTTTTAAAAGTTGTTAACTGTGAGAAAATCATAGTCATAGTCATTGCTTTTTTATAAAGAATTGTAAAATATGGAGCAACGGAAGGTGCTACCAACTACCGGAGTGCGCGATGATTTGTCTTCGACCTTAGCTTATGCCAGTTTAAAATTTTATCACTAGAGCGTCCTAGTGGTGCATCAGGACGACACAACCCACAAATATATTTTGATGCATCCTGGTGATTATTTACTACGGCCGTTTTCCGTTTTAGTCTATAGTTCCGAACGTTGTTATTAAATTACAATACTGTTGTCTACAACAATAAAATACAATTATAACCTGTGTAATAAAAGTGCTGGCGTGTATGCAGTTGTCATTTCGACAACACATACGTGTAACTGTACAGTCGCTAGGAAAGATTGTGGTGCGGCGGTGTTTTTCTATTTCGGTGAGTTATTAATTATTTGTTTATTAGTGATTCGTGTAGGAAGGTGTTTGGTTGCATTGTCGCATTAAAGACGTTTGTTTTAGTGATCAAATTGCAATTAGAAACGTGGCACAATGTCTGCAATTGAGCAGCCTTGCTACACGTTAATAAACATACCCACGGACACCGAACCGTACAATGAAATGCAATTAAAGCTTGATTTGGAGAAAGGAGATATTAAGACAAAGATTGAAGCATTGAAAAAGGTAATCAACATGATCCTGGCTGGTGAAAGGATGCCTGGAGTGCTCATGATCATCATTCGGTTTGTGCTCCCTTTACAAGACCACACAATCAAGAAACTGTTGCTTATCTTTTGGGAGATTGTGCCTAAGACATCTGCAGATGGCAAGCTGCTACAGGAGATGATCCTGGTTTGCGACGCCTATAGAAAAGACTTGCAGCACCCCAATGAGTTTCTACGTGGATCAACGCTACGCTTCTTATGCAAACTTAAAGAACCTGAACTTCTTGAGCCACTCATGGCAGCAATACGGACGTGTCTAGAACATCGTCATTCATATGTACGCCGAAACGCGGTTCTTGCCATCTTTACAATCTACAGAAACTTTGAATTTCTCATTCCTGATGCACCAGAATTGATTGCTACACTTTTGGAGACAGAGCAAGATATGTCTTGCAAACGCAATGCATTTCTTATGTTGTTGCACGCCGATCAGGAACGTGCATTATCATACCTCGCCTCATGTTTGGATCAAGTCAATACATTTGGTGATATCCTACAATTGGTTATTGTTGAGTTGATTTACAAAGTTTGCCATGCCAATCCAGCAGAGCGGTCACGTTTCATACGCTGTATTTACAATCTGTTGAATTCCAGCAGCCCTGCTGTACGCTATGAAGCAGCTGGCACTTTGATAACGTTGTCTAATGCTCCACCAGCCATTCGTCTCGCAGCCAATTGCTATATTGAGTTGATCGTCAAAGAGAGTGACAACAATGTGAAGCTGATCGTGCTTGACAGATTGATTGCACTAAAGGATCACCCAACACATGAGAAAGTTCTTCAAGAATTGGTGATGGATATATTGAGAGTATTGGCCAGTCCTGATTTAGAAGTACGCAAGAAGACTCTCAACTTGACGCTGGAGTTGGTATCGTCTCGTAACATTGAGGAAATGGTTCTAGTCTTAAAGAAAGAGGTGGCTAAAACACATGATGTTGAACACGAGGATACTGGAAAGTATCGTCAATTGTTGGTGCGTACTCTGCACTCCTGCAGCATTAAATTTCCAGATGTTGCCAGTACTGTCATTCCAGTCTTGGTCGAATTTCTCTCTGACACCAATGAATTAGCTGCTGCTGATGTTTTGATCTTTGTGCGAGAAGCAATTGAAAAATTTGAGGTCCTACGACCGATAATAATAGAGAAACTTCTAGAAGCATTTTCTGATATTAAGAGCGCAAAGATCCATCGTGCAGCACTTTGGATACTTGGCGAATACGCGACGAGCGCAGCAGATATTGAAGCTGTCCTTAAAGAGATTACAACGACGTTGGGCGAGGGTCCTTTAGTTGAAATTGAGCAGCGTTTACACGCTGGTGAAGCACCTGTAGAAGATAGCAATCAAACTACACCTGCTTCTGGTACCAGCATTTCAACAAGTAACAACACGCTCGTTACATCCGATGGTACTTATGCGACTCAATCGGCGTTCAATACAACACAGATGCCTAGAAAGGAAAAACGACCGCCGCTGCGTCAATATATGATGGATGGAGACTTTTTCATCGGGGCGAGTTTAGGGACCACCCTCAGCAAACTCGCAATTCGTTACACGGAATGTCGCGAAAAGGACGCGACCAAATGCAATCGCTTCGATGCCCGTGTAATGTTGATTATGGCAAGTATAATACATCTCGGGAAATCTGGTAAGATTTATATATTCTTTTTGATAATCGATCGTCTAATTCAACCCACATAATTTTAGGACTACCCACCAAGGCAATCACAAACGACGACACAGATCACTTGCTTTTCTGCATTCGCATGCTCTCAGAGCGTTGCCCCAATGTTGTCGATATATTCAACAAACGTTGTCGTCTCATACTTAATGAAATGTTGGTCGCCAAGGAAGCTGAGGAGGAATCTATTCAAAAAGCAAAAGAAAAGCCTAATCGCAAGATTCAAGCTGATGATCCGATAAGCTTCCTGCAATTGAACTTGGACAAATCTGGCGAACTTGGCGATAATATCTTTGAATCTTCCCTATCGCAAGCTCTAATTGGTGGTCGCAATGCCGCTTCTGAGTTGGTATCCACCAGTAAACTCAACAAAGTCACCCAACTGACTGGCTCCTCGGATCCTGTCTACGCCGAGGCATACGTTCATGTCAACCAATACGACATCGTATTGGATGTCCTCATCGTGAATCAAACAACAGATACGCTTCAAAATTGCACGCTAGAGATAGCTACCCTTGGCGATTTGAAACTGGTGGAGAAGCCACAACCTGTGATGCTGCCTCCAAAAGATTTCTGCAACATTAAAGCGAATGTGAAGGTGGCCTCGACGGAAAATGGTATTATCTTTGGGAACATAGTCTACGATGTTACTGGAGCTGCGAGCGATCGCAATGTTGTTGTTTTGAATGATATCCATATTGATATTATGGACTATATTGTTCCCGCCTCCTGCACAGATACAGAGTTTCGCAGCATGTGGGCTGAATTCGAATGGGAAAATAAAGTGGCAGTCCTCACAACTATCACCGATTTGTCTGAGTATCTTAATCACTTAATCAAGAGTACGAATATGAAATGCCTTACCCCGAAAATGGCTCTTGCTGGACAGTGTGGATTCATGGCAGCGAATATGTACGCAAAAAGCATTTTTGGGGAAGATGCGCTTGCGAATTTAAGCATTGAGAAGCCGTTTAATAAGCCGGAGGCTCCCATTACCGGGCATATACGCATCCGAGCCAAGAGTCAGGTAAACACAAATGTTTATATTTATATTGGATATTAGTTTTTAATGTCTATTTTTCAGGGAATGGCATTAAGTCTTGGCGACCAGATTAATATGTGCCAGAAGAGCTACCAGAATAAATTCGTTGCTGGTTAATTATCAACAAAATAATATATAATGATTTATTTGCAATTTAATATCTATGGTCATTGACATGATTATTCCATATATAATTATTAGAATATAATATTATCTAAGAAACGATGTTTCTGTTTCATAGGCGACTTTAATGCAAAGATAGATGTAGACAATACAAATTTAGAAATAGCAATGGGAAAGCATTCACCCGGCGAAATGAACGAAACTGGTGAAACATTTACACTTCCTCTCGCAACCTTTTAGTAGGAGGCTCCCATTTCCCTCATAAAACCATCCACAAAATGACGTGGTCGTCTCCTGATCACCAAACAGAAAACCAAATTTTTGATATTGCACACCCCAATAGCGATGTTTACTTCAATACCATCAAATGAAAAGAATTCAATTTTGGATAGAATCTCGAAGAATATTGGAAATCATTAGAACAATGGTTAAACTGAAATATGCGTTTCTTCCTCTCAATAAAGCGAAACTGAATGCCATGAATTGATCTTGCGAAGAATCCACGGATCACAACGAAATAGGCGATATTCACTTAAATGCGTTGTTTTTCATCTCAGTAAAGCAAAGTTGAATGCAATGAATTGAATTTTGCCTAGAATCTATACACCTGAACGCAATTAATAGACTAACTGGTAAATGATTTGAAACTATATTTGACGAAATGCGCGATATTCACTTAAATACCCTGTTCTTCGGATCTATAATGCTAAGATCAATTAACAGAATTGAATCTTGGGGAGAGTATCTAAAACTATTAGAAATCAATGGAAGAATTGTTACACTCCTTGATATTAGAGCAAAAAATACCACAATGCGCAATATTCATTTAAATACGCTCAAAAACACAATTTTCCGAATCTATAATGCCAAAACGAATAAAAGCATTTGAATCATGGAGCAAATCAAAATTGAATTCAATGAATTTATTCCTGCCTACAATCCGCAGATTTCAATGCAATTAATAAACTAACAAGTAAATAATTTTAGTTTTTCTATAAATGCTAAAATGACTGAAAAGCAATGAATCTTGAGGAGAGTATTCAAAAATTATTAGAAATCAATGAAAGAATTGTTAAACATTTTGATATTAGATCAAAACATGCCGAAATACGCGATAATTACTTAATTACGCTGTTTTTCGAAATTATGATCTGTAAAGTTAAAATGAATGAAAGGAATTGAATGTTGGGGACGATATGGAAACCCACTCGAAATCAATGCAGGAATTGCTAAACTCGATGTTATTATATCGAAACATGCGAAAATACGCGATATTCACTTAAATACGCTGTTTCTTGGTTCTGTAAATGCTTAAACAACCTAAAAGAAATTAATCTTGGGGAGAGTATTAAAAACTATTAGCGATCATTGAAAGAATTGTTAAAATCGTCGTTATTAGATCGAAACATGCCAAAATAAGTGTTATTAACCTAAATACGCTTATTTTGGCATGTTTCGAACTAATAACTACGAGTTTTACAATTCTTACAATAATGGCCAAAAGTTTTTATACTCTCCCCAAGATTCAAGAAGTTTTAGCATTTACAGAACCAAGAAACATCGTATTTGAGCGAATTTAGGATAATAACACTTATTGGGCCACGTTTCGATCTAATAACGACGATCTCAACAATTCTTTCACGGATCGCTGATAG
>JARJDV010002654.1:0-37306 GCA_030264675.1 Anaulacaspis nigra
TCATTTCACAGGGTGTTTATTAAATAATTGATTGCGAAATACAGTTAGTTAATTAATTTCGCTAGCAGCAATTTATTGATTTTCCTCTGATTGCAAACGATTAATAAATTACAAAGTGAGGGATAAATATTAATTAAATCCATGGCATTGAAAAGTCGATGAGTGACATAAGAAAGTTGGAATGTTTTTGATTGCTTCTTAATTATAGTGCCGCAATTATAATGTGGATTTAATTAACATCGACATGGCTATCTTTAATTATCACGTTATTACTACAAGTTTATTATGAATTCATTAAGTATGCATTGATGAAATTTTGAAATGCATTGCTCGACTCGACTCGAAATTTGTTCGGACGAGTTTATAAGTTTTCCTGCACATGATAAATATCGCAAATTATCTATTGGATTATTGATGATACCTGTGGGGCAAACGATATATAGCTAGGTTGAATCAATACGAAATTATCCAAACATGCCATAGTTTACAAGGCAAGTTTATTATTGATCTAAGATTATCAAAATTCCAGATATTCTCCAAATCGTAGCGCGCGTGTAAACAAGCTGGCCGCCGTGTTTCACGATTTATTTCAACGAAAATTTCACGTCGGAAATAAATGGTCGGACATGCGTGCATATTGTTTTATTAATGCGCGTTGTCAGCGCGGAGAAATGGTTGAAATTGTTAAATTTCCATATTTTTATTGCCGGCGAACGTCATATTTTACGCTACCCGCCTCGGCGGCGGTCGCATACGGGCAGAAAGCATCGCATCGCTCATTGCATGATAAAGAAATTCTTCAGATATTTACAATATTTTTACAGCACGAGTGAAATGCGGCAGTGCATCTTTGTGTGGTCTTTGTGCGTGCAGAGCGCGAGGCAAAACGACGAAAAATGCGCAAATATCCAAGGAATTATTGCCATATCAAATTTTTCGAATTGAACAGAAGCACAAAGATTTACACGAATAGCTCGCATATATTATTGCGTTCGCAATGCAGCACGCAGAGGGAAAAATCCGTTTATTAAAGGTTGCGGTTTTACGAGAGTCCAAGACTCTCGGCTGATGATGAGAAAGTTGAAATTACGCGAATACCACCGCGAAAGAAGTTCACCTGCGAGTTGTTGTTGTTGTTGTTGTTGCAAAATGATGACTTAAATCCGCGGTGCATTATCAGATCGAGTTGATATTCATAACCGTATGGATGTGGTTTACATTCGACTTTTCGCGGAAAACTTTTCAAGTTTATTCGTCGCGAACACGCGCGCTCGTACGACTTATTCAAGGATGTGATTCATCGTCATCGAGCGTCAAGTACGCAGTTCACATACTTGTGGACTACTTTCAATTACTTTTCTCTTTGTCTTCTATCCGTAGTTATCCTTTAAGAAAATTATGAATTATTATCAGGCCTAGAATGCGGATAAAGCGACGAAATCGGATGATAATAAGAAAGCTTTGAAAAAAGAATTTCTCATATAAGCAATAGATGTACTGTTAATCCGAACAAAGTTTTTAGCATAGTGTAAAAAAAGAACAACATATGAATTATTTGTCAAGTTCTCACTTTGCTTTACGTGCAATACGAATGCGCTGCGAAACTCTTTAGCTATTTCAACAACAAGTAATCGATTCAACATTGCATTAACAGTAATTTCTTCCGCATATTACCAACACTCACTTAGCATATACGGCGCGCAAATGTAAATAGCAAACAGTGCGCGCTGCGCTGTTGCTGCTGCTGCACTCGAAAAGATTCAATTCAATTTCTTCGGCGTGTTTCTTCCAGCAATCAGTAGGTGTCTAATGCTATTGTGTGCATATGCCGTAGTGATTTTCAATCGTTTTCGATGAATATCTCAATGCAAGCGAAGTGAATAATAAACATTTTCATTATCCACTTTAATTTCGAAGGCAGCGGAGCAATTTTTGCTCAGATATCGAAACTATTTCAAAACGCAATAAGATTCGTACGCACCGTTTACGTGCGCATGTACACATATTGTTTAATCATATTGCCAATATTGCTATTGTAAAAGATTTATCAATATGTAAATACAATATGTTTATTTAAACATAGTTAACGCGCAGATAAAGCGTTCAGATAAAACCCATTTTTTATGGGGCGTTTTTTAACAGGTTTGACGTTTGCATAGGAAACACGATTTTAAATTTAAATTATCTGCGAAAGCCATTTGAACGCTAGCGCGAGCGCCTGCGCCGCGCGCACACGCTTGCTCTCTTCTAAACAAACATATAAACAGAATAATCGCATCGTTTACGAAGTGACATTTCGCTCCACAGCCGTGCGCGCATCCTACAAGTTTCGTAAGTAAATTGTCGAAAGGAACGCGCACAACTACGTGACATTCGAAATGGATGCAATGCAGTAATGCGTCCTGTCGCTGAAAATAGTAAATAAATCGCGCGGGTATTTCCTGTTTGTCTATTTGCGCGTAAAAAGCGTAAATAAACTAAGTGCAAATGCTTCACACATATTTAAGAGACAATGGTGCGTTAAAAATTCGCACCGTAATTTACACGATTTATTATTGATGTGGCCGGCGCGATTTCTTGGCTTTTAGGTGCCTAATAAAGCAGAAACTAGTTGATTATTCGCATTACGCGATGCGAGTGTTTACTCGCTTTCTGCTCTGATTGTTTCGATGCGCGCGCGCTGCTCGGCGTGCGGTTTGTCATGTTTGACCAATTCGCAATTAATTAATTAATCGATCGCCAATAAACGTGGATGTCGAGCAGGGACGAGCTTGTTGCTGCTGTTAATTAGCTAGATGTCGACTTTTGCAAATTGCAGCTTCGCAATAAAGCACATCACGAGTGGAGTCGCTTTTACGAGATAATTTCTCACGAGCGTTAATTAATTTCTTATTATTGCCCTTGTTGATCGAGTTGCTCATTCAATAAATCAGCGACAAGTCGCGTACGATTCGCGTACTTTGACTAAGAGCATAAATATTTGCGCAGCACTGCGCAAAAATGCGACGGTGCTTCTCTCTTATCAATTTGTTTGTTTAGTTAACAAATTGATGTAGGCAATTTACACGTTGCCAGTGCACGTTTGACTAATAATTGATATCATTTGTTGTTTGACGAGAGGAGCCAAAGGATTTGCTAGTGAGTTCGGCGGCGTTCGCGAAAAATGCGCGAGTGAAAATGCGATAAGATTTCGCAATTACGTAAAGCACGCACGCACGCCGTGTTTTTTACCAAGTAATTTAATAGCCAAATGAAATTAAATTCTAATTAGTTTGATGATAGAGTCGCTTTGCGGGGCAATCAGATGCATTAAATTGAGCAATTTTCTAATATCTTTTCACGTGCCTATCTTAATACGGCATCCGCAAATAACAATTATCTTCAGCTCGGCTACTTTTACTCGGCGCGAGCGTACTGTAATTCGCTAATAATAAGGCAGGACGCGCTGCTTCGTTCAGCTCAATAATATTTTGAAATCGTATCCTTGAGGCGCAATTTTTAGCATAATCATGCGCACGTCGGACCTCGTCAAACGGAAAAAAGGCAAATCGCTTATCACATTTTTTTGTTCTTGCTTAATGAACGCGCGCGCGCGCCGCCAACTTTCTCGCGGTGCGTAAGACACTTAAAAATATAAATGATGTGATTCAACCACAATGCGAGATTAGACTTAGGATTGCCCAATAGACGAACGCGTATTGAAGATATGCATATTTAGATGAAGACTTATTGGGCATTACATAAACGTGCTTAAACTTTGTGGATTAGTTTGAGTTTCACCGCGATCAAGATCGGCGTTTTGTTTGTTTAAGTACGGCGTGCAGCGCGCGGCCAGATCGCTCTGATCTGATCAATCGTATCGATACGCTAACAATCAGTTTACACAATTGCTGGATGCCGAAATGCTTGGACGCGTCGGGAGAGACGAATCAAGGCGGTAGCCGACACTTGCGATCGAAAATTACTTGATTGCTTTAAGTCGTTCCGCGTGTGCCGCTTCTGCTTCTCCGCGTGTGCGTCTAGCCTGTATCAATCTATAACATCAGAATTGTTCCAGCGGCAGAGAATCGAAGAAAGACGTCTTCTCTAACCTGATGCTAATCTCGCGGCGTTTTTATTGCTTTTCGCTAACGAAGGCCCTCGTTTTAATTGCGCTCACCTGCGCGAGCGTTTGAAGTAAATCTGTTTAGAAATTGGTCTTTATATAGCAACAAAAAAATTACGGTTTTCTTTGCATATTTTCGGTATATACAGTATATTTATACATTGAGCTTATAGCGTGTCATGTTCGGCTTATGCTAATTAATTTCATGATTTGATAAATGGTGCGCACGTAATACGAGAAATAAAACGGTGTAAGAATCAGTCATACACGAAGCGCATTAAGCAATCAAACAAATCGAATGAATAATCATCGTGGAAGACGACAAATACGCGTGTTTCGATCTGTCTAAATATGTGAGTACACATGTGAAGACGGTTTATCATACGCCGTTGTGCCGCAAGTACACCAACAACAACTATTGATTTATTTTATTGTTGAATCAAAAGTTCTTTGAACTTAACGCACCAAACGCACGCGGCTCGCATCCGAAATGATTTTCTTCGGGGATTCGGATTTTATACGCAAGGCACAAGCACGTTGTTGTTTGTTGGTTGTTGTTGTTTGATGCGCGCAAGTACACGCTAAATACAAGCGTTTTCTTTCTGGTTTTCTTCTTCTTCTTCAGCTCGAAGCCCGCTCGGTCGCGCGCGCGCGCGCTTCTTGTTAATTTGATGTCCTCCTATACGCGCGAGCGCTCTTTATCATTTTATTTACATTCAGCAGCTTTTTCCACGCCACGGCTGTGTGCGTCCGCATAATATAAAATTGTGTATAAAAAGCTTGCACGCACGTCGAATACGAAATTGAAATCGGGCATCAAAAATTTATCACGAGTCGTCCGCAAAAGAAGCCTGCATAATAAAAAGGCTCATCGCGTTTGTCATTTGCGCATGAGAGGCAGATGCGGTGCTGTCGCGTTCGCTATCAGCAGCGGCTTCTTTATGACTGCGCGGGGCGCAAAATGAACACGCGTTCGCATAAAAATATGGATGCATTTTTCCATTCGAGCAGCAACAGCAACAGCAGCAGCAGCAGCAAGCAGTAATGTTTATGCATCACGTGCACGGCCGCGCTTCGTTTAATAAGCAAAATGTAAATTTCGCATTGGCGTGCTTTCATCATACGCTGCACATAGGGTATCCCCTCGTTTGTGCGATACTCTTTTGCATTCGTTCCAAATGTCGTTTGAATTCTGGACCTTGACATTTCTTGCTCGTCGACGACTCAACTCGAACGCGAAGACAATACTCTGGCGCATTTGCAACAAATTCCATACAATAATTCACATACCTCTATGCAAATGTTTGCTTTTTTGCATTCGCCATTAAATGTTAGACAAGATTTATCCATTATGGGCATTAGTCATTTATTTCATGCACTTTTTACATCGAAGTCTAGGTGTACTTATAATAAATCTCGAGTTGACATTGGCGTGCTGAGAGAAGGAGAGGAAGAAAGTTAATTAAATGCGCGACAAACGAGCATATTAAGATTTCGATCAATTTATCGCGCGGATTATTGGATTACTGAATGAAGATAGCCGGCTCGGCCCCCGTTATTATGATTATGAATGCGATGCGAAAACCATTAGCAAAATCGACTTTCCATTCCGCTGCAGCGCAGCATTGCATACCACACATTGCTGACATCCATAAAGCTGCAAGGATTCGAGTTGTGTTCTCGTTGTTCTTGCACACGCCACGGCGCGCCGCAGGCAGGATACTCGGATGTTTACGTGCATCGCACGTATGCGTATCGCAACAATAAGGACGCATGAGTGGAGATGCAATACATGCGCGTGCCGTGCTCGCTCTCCACTGGAGATCGCTTTCACTCCTCTACGTGTGATAACATACATGCACATGCTTTTTGCGCTGTGAAGATGACGACCACGATCACAACCACGACGACGACGACGAGGACGAAACACTTGCGAATGATGAGCAGCACCGTTGTTCGTCGTCGCAGGTATGCGTAACGGTATCGGTCTAGCCTCCTCTATCGTAATACGATAGCGAGCGCAAGAACAACAGCGATGTACGAAGAAGAAAAGATGTTGTGCGTATCACAAATTCACCCCGAAGGCATCACACTGCTCATTTACTCTACTTACATGCACGCGTGTACGTTGAATGCGATTATATTCGAAGCGCGCTACGTTTTTCTTGCAACATAAAGGTCTAAAGTTTATCTGCGTTTTTTATCGCCAGCGAATTAAGTAGCAACAGCCACTTTTTACGATGCAGCACCAACCGAAAAAATCTGAAGATTTAAATGATGCACCGAGCGGCAGCGTAAGTACGCGGTTTGGCAGCGGGTTTTATGACGCTTTGTTTAAAATTGCGAATAAAAGCCTAATTCAGACAATTAGAAAATAATTGCACAGAAGGCCTTGAAGACATATTTGAATGGATTGCCATTTGCGTTCGACACACTTGCAAAACGCATGTAAACGGGCAAAAATCGCATGCAAATTGAACGAACAACGAAATAATTGTTCGTTAAATGTCATCGGCGTCTTCCATTTTTGCTAAATTTGTGCAACGCGCACGCGGTGATAAGGTCAAGCCACACGTTGCGCACTCTTCGCGTAATGAATGAGTTTTGTTCTTGTGCCAAGTGGGCACGTACATGCGCATAATTAATAAATTGGGAAACAAAGATGTTGTGCATTGCACTCGCGTGTATTTTAATTACGACAAGAAGCGATTGAAATGCGGCTTAAATGCGGATCAGTGCGACTGCTGCCGTTGCATCGCCATCGCACTGCCTGCTTGTTAGCGTGCCAACACGAAGCCGAACAGCAACGCGAAATGCCGTCGGACGAAAGGACTAAATTGCACTCAATAATAAATACGTGTAAATGCGCAGAATGCGGAATTCGCGCTCGCGCCCGAAAGAGAAGCAAATAATGAATGCTATTAAGTGCACTACGCGTCGCTGCTCGCCATCATCATCAAGCGGCGTACAACATGCGCATGACTAATTCAGGTCATATTTACAATTGATTTAATTAAAGACCAACCACAGGCCCAAATACGAATTGAAATTTTGTATCTACTCCGAATTTTAATACGGCAAATGATCGCCAATTATGAACGATTCAAGAACGTAACGAACGTAAAGCAACGTTTTAATTATTCTACGATTTCTTAGTTTTGCATTTTACGTTCCAAGCGCGTATTTGCAATCGCACAATCGTAAGTGTGAATGTGTTTTACTATTCGTCCGCGGCTAAGTACCATTGACCATTGCCATTGCGAATGCTGAGCTCCATTGCACGTATTGCTAAATTAGTTAGACTTAAACAACCGTTAGAGTTGTACACTGAACACTTATTAGGAGAATATCTCGGAACGTATCCATTGATAAGAAGGTGAATGCGTGATTAATACAGCATTAATGGATGGAAATATATTTCATTAGTAATTCTAATTTTTTTTGTGCCGTGCGCGCAGCCGTAGCTTATAATTTAGTTCAGTTTGCGAAAAAGAGCATTAAAGTAACGCTGTAAATGGAGTAAGAAGTATGACACTGAGCAAGTTAATAAAATCCACATAAACTTTAAATTGGTGTGAAGCAAATGTGGCGAGTACACGATTTTCAATTGACGTTGAAATCATATAAAATTAAGTGTTTTTCAGATAAAACAAGCCGACTTAATGAATTTTCATATTAGGTACTTGGGGTAATTGCGGCCTGCGTTTTGTAGAAATGTCGAATTGAAAGTTGGCGATTGCAATGTCATTTCGTGAATATTGCAGTAAATATTCTTTACGATAAGAAAATAATTACTACGAGTCTTTACATAAGTAGGTAGTCTTTTTTTTTCGGTGTAAATTTGTACGCGATATTTCATTTACACTTTGCGAAATATTGTATAATCTTCTCGCCATTAACGCAATTTGTAATGCAATTTGTGTTCGCGCAGTTTAAAACTGCTCATAAATAAATGTACTCGCACTCTGGTGCTCTGCAGCATGACGCGCTGCGTTCGGCTATAAAATGCAAAATTTATTAGCGCCAATTAAACTCGCTGCTAATTAATTGCCGATTAAGTATCACTTTCGCGAGCTGTGCGCGACATTTCATAATGGCTCTTTGTTGTTGTTGGTTGTCGTTGTTTAAACGCATCACTAACAATCGCTTAGGTTTCAGCTTAAGTAAGTTGATTGCTAATGCGTATAAATCTTTATTGAGCGTTGCGCCACCATCGAAAAATTCCCAATGCATACTCTCTTCGTGCATATTTAGTAAATAATCCATCGGCATGCAATGCAAACGTTGTTTATTAATGTGCGATCGTAGAAGGAAGATTAAATCTTAATTCAACTCTTTTTAAGCGGGCTTCTGCTGCAGGCTGCGCTGTCCATGGACTGCTACGTAATTGTTAATAGTGCAAAATGTGATATTTAACATTTAAACAGCTATTAGCACAACAACAACAGCAACAACAACAGCAACAACAACAACAACAACACAACAACAACCACAATCGTTTGTGCGCACAAGAAGTTGCCAGCTTGATCGGCGCGATCTGCTTCCCGGGCTTTTGTGCCTTTGTTTTTGTTGTTGTTTATTTAACATCGTGCACTCATTCGCAATGGGCAAAGACGATTGATTCAGTCGTTTCTTGTTCGTTAGAGCGCGCGCGCGCGCTGCTCTTTGTTTCCAATAATTGTGTTAGCATATGGCATCGTATGGAGATCGAAGCTAATCACGTTTCGCATAACTTATTCGATTTTTTCGCGATTGCGCGCGATTTCTATAGGGGCAAAGAAAGCATCGAAGAAACTTTCGGTTTTTCATCGATGCGCGCCAACATCTTCCTCGTATCATAAACAAGTAGTAGATACCTTGTTGCAAGCAGCAGCAGCAGCAGTCGAAGTTGTTAGTGGTGTGCAATCGCATCGAGATGTAAAAATGCACGCTGCTTGTTATTGTTTTGCAATTATTTTTAAACTGCACGCGTTGTTATAAATAATTCGCGGCTGTAATAAGAGAGAAAAGTGCTTTATTAAGCGGCCTTGATTTGTTTGTTTTTTCTTCGCACTCGATGCCATGCTACATATAATTAAAAGATTAATTTATTGCCGCTGGAACCGCGATTGAAAATGCGAAAAGTTTTCTTTCATTATGCGCGCGATAAAATTTATGCGCTCCGCGTTCTGCAATTATCGCAGAGAAAACGCATGGGATAATACTCGTCTTATTAACATGTAATTACACATTGTCAACGAGTCGTAATTTTGCGTGATTACGTCGCTTACACAATGCAAAATTCTATCTAATAAAAAATGACAAAAATAGACATTTCGCGCGCGGCATCGGAATCTCAGTCGAGCTTGCAGAATTGGGTCATGCGATGCAATTGGCGACCGACGCCACCTAAGAAATAATTTTCATCACTATGAGGGCACGCGCGCAGCACATTTTTAGAACAAGGCCGCATCATATTCAATAATATGCAATCTGTGCAATCTTGTTACGGATTTGTTACGATTTATCATCATCGCGCAAGAGGCGCGCGCCCGCGTTCGCCCGTTTGCGATGCATATCTCGTTGCGTCGTCCACCGCGCTCATTACTCCTCGCGCGGCTGCCAATTCAATTGAATTGAATAATCCGCGCTAATTGAATTGAATTAGCCATGGCACGCACTCCATATACCATAGGCGAGTGCGCGCGCGAGCCAACGAATAAATTCGCAGCGCACGACTAATAAATATCTTAATTAGTGCGCGTGTGCGCATATTACATGCGTGTTTGCATTTCCATTTTGGGTGCACAATAATTGACTAATTGCACGCAAGCAACGCACACTGGTTCCTCATCGATTGACTCGATCAGCACTATCAAAAAATATTATTTTAAGTAGCAGAAAATTGATTGATTTTAAAAATCATACAGTAGCTTCAAATGTCATTGAAATAGGTTTGGTAGTTGCTGAAAAATATTCAAAATTCTGACATTCTGAAGTGGTGTGCAATGAAACGATCCTGCGAGCAATTATGGACGTTTATTTACGCGCATTGAAGCGCACATAATTTTGACGATTTCCATCCAGCCTTGATGTCAATTAGATTCAAGTAGCGCGAGCGTCAAACGTTTTGAAACTTGCGTTTTGTTGTGGTGTCTTCATATCGAACAACGTTGTAAAAGAGCGAAGTCTTCAAGTGAGAAGCAGCCGCATGATTAATGAGCGCCAAATTGGAACGTTCGTTCGCTTCGTTTGCTGGAAGTGACTTAAACTAATTATTAATTTGTGTGGAAGACGCGTGCGTTTATCAAATGTATAACAAAACTATTAATTAACGAGTCGTGCGCGCTCCATAAGAGTTGAAACCTACAATAAACTATGCAGATAGTTCAAGCACACAGGAATAGAAATTTCACGTGAGATGTTTATTCATCTCTCTTCTGGCTCGCTGCTTATGTATAGCATGTTAAAGTTCATAGTAAAAGTCAACATTATTCATCAAAGCCATTGGAAAACAATTAACATTAAAATTAGTTGCGCAAAGACTTTCAGTAGTCAGACTCTCAAGACGTACCGTTTTTAGTTTCGGCTGTGTGCTAAGTTGTATTGACATTAGACATGCACTAATTGCACGATGCAGTCAATCAACATTCTTTATGGATCAGAAACGATTAGATTTTTGCGCGTGTGCGCGCGTGCACATGTATAAACTGGAGTGCAGTGTGTAGTTTGAGCCTTGGCCTTTGCAATTAACTCTCAGCTTTATTTGCATTTTATTGAAGAATTTATTGGAAAACTGTTAAGTCATTTATTAACCGCATTATTGGCAATTACATTCTCTTTAATTTCACGATACACAACGCATGAATTTGCCAGATATGGTTACGGCGAACGAGACACATTCACGTGCGAATGCACTGTGTATTTTGCGCTCATCTTTTCATCGTTTGCATCTCTTTGCGCCGAGAGCAATTATATACGCGCTTGAACTCGACCGAACGCAATACAACACTCCGCAACACAACGAAGCGAAGCAACGAGCGCGCGCGCGTTGATAGCTGATTTATGAACCCATCAAAGTGTTGATCACTTGCCCATCATGTACGCATTTCGTTGTGGTGCGCTCTCAAGACTTCTATGGGCATTATTCAATCATTACTCATTCAATCGCCGCTTCTTATTTCTTATGGGATGCGCGTTGGGCCGAGTGAAAAATGCGCACTTTCAACGCACATTGCATGAAAGTAAAGCGGCATCATGCGTGTACAATATTCGCGAACAAGCAATGAAATGTTCGCTGCCTCGCGTGCTCTTTATAAACGATTGATTTATGAGGATTTTAATTCCGCACCGACATGCGCACGAAGAGCCATAAATGTGTATTACTTTTATATACGCGTACGCGCGTTTTATGTGCACGCGTTTATATATTATTTGAAGTATTCGTGTTAATGCCTCTCGCGACTTCAAACAAGCGAAATATCTGCTCGTGCGCTGCCATTGATCGCATTGAAGGCGCATATTTTATGCGCAAACTTGTATGCGATTTTAGATTTTAATAATAATCACTTATTAAAGCAATGATTGCGGTTATAAATCAATCCGCGTGGCTTCCTATGCGGTATTCCCTTCTCTTCGAAAGGCTGGAATTTAGGGCAGAAGTTCCTTTAGTTCGTTCGACGCGATCGAACATTAATGACAATCTGCTCGCGAGAGATGTCCGTTTGATAAGTTGATTCATTGCCAATTGCGACTTCAAATTAAAATTGTAAATTGCGTCTGTGTCGCAAATAAAGAAGTGGTTCTGATGTAATAGAATTGCGAATTACTACCGGTATTCAATATCTAAGCATTGATTAGTCTTCGGTGCAGTTGAAACGATAACAAATATTTAAATAAATTAAAAACTATTCAGAATGTAATTGTAGCAGAAGAAGAAGAAGATAATTTATAATTGAATGGTAGATGTTTAAAGTAAATGATCAACTGATATTAATTGAATCGATACACTTGAATGGTAAAGGCAAAATGAGAATTCTTCACTAATTGCACTGCCGTTTAATGTCTAATGTTGCAATTGTCTATTTTTGTAAAGCGATCTCTCCGATACATTGTGTACGCGTACAAATGGCGAATGATTTAATTCCGAATGCATTATTGACATGTCAATGAAGGCATAATATACGCGATGCAGATGCAAATAACTAACAGCAATAACAAATAACGTTATTGATCGGCTGCTTGGGATTGAGAGAAAATCATCTGTCTGTGCGAGTTGTTGCCGCGTTGTACGCAAAACCGCAATAAATCCATTTATTGCTAAAGCAGTATAAGTAATTTTTTGAACGGAGATGTCATTGTGATCACCACGATAAACGATTTGCGCAAAGTTGGCATGTGCAGCGAATTTATAACTCTATTTACCTGTTTAGCCATGATTTCTTTCTATCGTGCGCATTTTACTTGGTTTTAATCGCTAAATAGTTATGCGTATTTAATTTCATTGGGTATTTGCGCTCATTATTTAGCGATTGGCTAGTGGCTCGGGTTCATTCATACTTTCATCTAGCTCATTTGCATTTTACATTTGAGAAACACAAGAAAAAGTTGTTTTTCGAATTATTTATGAGCTTCTTTAGTTACATTTTTGCATGATAAAATCTAGGAAGTCAATAAATTCTTTGAATATATATAAAAAAATGATTTACAGCTCGTATGCGCTTGTAACAAATAAGTCAAAATATCATAAAAATTCTGGCGGCGAAAAAAATTACAAATTAATAAAGGAAATTGCTGCTCGTTAATACGAATACTAATGTTGAATAATAAGACAAGTGTGGTGTGTTTGGTTTCAAACACTATTCGACGACACGATGCGCGATGTCCTAATGGAAATTTTATCTCATTAATAAAACGCTGCTTTTTATTCACTCGTAATACATTTTTATCTGTACGTTTTTATTGTACGCACTAAATTTACTGCTCGGTGTGAGGCTTAGTGATATTTTGTCACATTGTAACTAATCTTTGAAATTAGACGCGCTTCTTCGACGAAACAAAACGCAATCGTGCAGGTATTGCGTGTGGAAATACATTACGGACGCGCGCACACATTATGAGTGTTCGATGTTGTCATTTGTTTTTTCTCGTCTTATAAAATATTTAATAGCAAATAATATTGTGGTCATTAAATTAATCAAACACGAGACGTATTAAAAATAGTTCGATGCTAAGAAGCGTACCAGCCAAAGCCAGAGCCAGCCAGGCAATGATCCTTATAAATCATCTTTATTGCTATTCGCCTTTTTTATTTCGCGTTTTATTGCCTCATGAAATTTCTATTTAGAAAATGAGGTGCACAAATAAAATAACGTTATTATTTTAAGTGCTAATAAGTGCCGCACAAGTATTCGTCCGAAATTAATTTCTTTTCTTCTTATTCTTGTTTCAGGTGAGTTCTTCAAACATGCGTACATTCTCATTCGTCCTGAAGTGTTTCTCCAACATGCCCGATGCGTGAACGACACGTGTAAGTAATTTTTCAATAAACGGTTTTAATGCGCGCGCAATTAGTTTAAAAGCCTTCTTTGTAATGGATTTGTTTATCGCGGCGCAGGACAAGAGCACGGCTGGTATCTTTGCATCTAAACCGCAGTCGGGCAATTTGTAGTCGCGTTTTGTTTTTGCTCGCGCATAGATGGAATTCCAACGCCACATCGATTGCACCAGCGTGCAATAACGAACGCAACTTTATTTGTTAATGCCGATGCTAATGAGCGCCTGTAAGTACTTTGCAATATTACGAGTATAGCCTCAATGGCTGTTTGTTTATACGCTCGTAATCGGCGGTGATTCGTTGCGCGCCCACGCAAAAGCCAGCCACGACGAGATCTCCTCATACATATGTTAATAATAATTAATAAATTTTGCGATAAATGCTAAGCGCGCGCGCGCACTCTCTTCTCATCGAGCTCAATGACAAAGTGTGCTTCAACCTCTCATGCGCGATTGCACGGAATGCATTTGAATTTCAATTTCAGGTTAGTCATTTCATTTTCGGATGCTGCAAAGATAAAAGCTTCGCGAATAGAAGAAGAATGGGGATTATTGAGTGAATTTATTAAAAAATCATATTTTGTCAGTGATGGTAAATTATGGAAATTAATAAGACTTTATGCATACAACAAGCAGTAGTAATATTTATGATAGTGCATTATTTACTTTGCGTTTTGCTACTAAATCATAAAATTATCATCAGATTTTCGATTGCAATATGAATAGGAATTGAACAGTTACACACTATTTTCGTTGTCAGGTTTTTTCATTCTTTACGAAATTCTTGTCGCGATCGCTTAGAATGTGCATTGATATTTTCGACTCGTAAATTAAGGATTAAAGCATCACGATGCAGGCAGGCACGGCGATTCGAAAACGTTTAGGAAAACCGTCTATTAAATTAAATGGAAGTGAATTTATTTATTATTGAGCTGTGTTGTATGTATTTTGCTCGCGTATCAAGGCTATAAATTAACGAATTAAACCACGAAATATATTTTTGTACGATCGTTTAATCTCGCAAGAAATTTCATATTTGCTTATTTTCGAACGAGAAAAAAAAAAGATTCGTAAAAAAACAAGCATGCAAGATTGCTTATCAACTTTATGACACGTCACATATTAGCAAATTAATTTATTAATTTACGCTCGGACATTTTGAGCGTAATTTATGACTTCCTGGCCTTAATTAAGCAACATTGAATAATTAAGATAATTAATCAAAATTGTGCGTGGAAAAAGTTTGGAATTCATCGGTGCACGTATTTTGACAAAATCAATTAAACGCGGATTAAATTAACGTATTGTGTCATATCGATTAAGTAATCGATTATTAATGGCGCTTATGCATTTATACGATGATCGTGACAAAGGCGTTCAGCATTCAGCTTGATTCGTGCACGCATCATGGAGATGCTACAGCAGCAACAGCAACAACAACAACAATAATAATAATATTACGAAGCAGAATTTCGAATTGAAATAGCGTTGCGGGGCTGAGTATTAAAGCACAAGTCGTGCCATCGATGACCGATCCCGAACGAAAGCCATATGAGTAACTTCTTCCTTGTGTATGCAGCGTTTTGCTTGAAATTGCATAAAATTAGTTGGCGCATTGCATTGTAGAAAAGCAGCGAGAAAAACGCGCAGAAAGAAAGACTTGCAGCGCGAGCAGCAGCAGCAGTGCAAGACGGAGCGAATATATTAAGCGACCTACAACAATAAATTGACGGATTTTTGCCATTTCCATATTGTCGATGCAAAAAGCGCGCGACAACATAGCGAACAAATGCATTTTGCCGTATGCATTTATCGCAGATTACGCGCGCAAATATCCATAAATCGCGTAAGCACGTATGACTCCATGCATTGTTTCGTTCGTGAAGTGGTAGTTGGCCGCCGCGGCGTTTGCGCAAGCTTTTTTCCACGATCGATATATTGATTTATTCGATCCTAGCATTTAATTCGTGATCATTCCATTTATTAGCCAATTTCTTGCACAGCCGCACAACAACAACAACAGCAGCAGCAGCCAACGGTGCTCAAGCGTAGATTGATGAAGTGTTTTAAAATCTTGATAACGGATCTATGAAGTAATATTATATATGCATATGCGAATAGTAATAGTAATAATTAATTGCGGTCACGTTTGAAATTGGATTATGGTCGAGTTCGTATTTCTGCCGTTTTGTTGGAACAACAACGGCGCAAAATGTGCCATTCAAATAAATATGTCGTTCTTTGAAGTCGAGCATGTGTTCCACGCGCGACCTGAAGAAATCGAAAATCTACATACATAGTAGTAGCTCTTGTTGAACTTCTTCAGACAATGCTGTTTTGTGCTGTGCGCTTGTGGCTGGCTACGTAAGTCACGACTTATTTCAGTTGGCTAGTTGAATAACACTATTTGTCTGCTCGTACAAGACAAGAAGACTTGTGCCAATCTTGATTAAAATTGAAAAATGTATGTAGCAAGCAGACGAACAAAACGAAAGATTTTGAGAAAAAGTTGGTGCAGTCATAAACAAAGTCGCTTCATGTGTGGCAAGAAAAACTAATCAGCTAACTTGCTACTTTATGATCCGGCCAGCTAAAAAGTAGTGCAAGTATTTTCCACACCATCCCATCCCATCTCATGTCATGGCATGGCAAGCTGCGTTGCATCGCAATGGTGAATAAAATGCCTCTTCGCGTTCTTCTTGCGTGCGCGCGGCATTTTCTTGAAGGATGAAGGATTAGGAGTGGAGCAATGTCATCCATCAGACGGTCGCTTGGCGTTTTTAGCACACGAGTACGCGCGAGCGCGCGCACACGCGCCGATGCAACTGATTGAAGATAACTTAGTTATAGTTAATTGATTGCCCACCGCCTTGCATTCGCGTGCGGCCGGATCCGTGGAAAAAACTAAGTAGTTCATGTTCACATTTTAGAATTTAGCCTATTTCCAAGTTGATTATAGTAGGTACGCATCGCGATGCCGAAGATGCAATTATTTGGAATCTTTTAATTGCCATAATCCGCGCGCGCGCGCTTGCAGAAATAAAATTCGCATAAGATTTATGATGAATTGGCGGCTGATAGTTATCGCGTTTATGTCTAATTAATTTTAAATGACACATTCAGTGTTGTAACAGATGTTGTTGGACGTGTCAACGTCTGTTCGAGCATGTTTAATTATTCACGTGGCTTTCAATCACCATATTTCATTATTTTATTACCGCGCCGCAAAAGTGCACAAAGCGCACTTTTATGCAGTGCCAAATATAACAAAAACGAAACGCGCAACAAACGGCAAACGTAACCGGAAACGCGTCGTATCTTTCCCTAATTGACACTTGAAAGTGCCTGGATGGTGTGCTGTTGTTTAATGCATGTAAGACAATACGATGCTCCATATGTGATGAGATAACGGTTGAGGATGCGAGACAAAACGAAATTTGCAACTCGCAATAAGTGACATTCGCGTTGTGATGAAATTTAAGACATTAGAATGCATTATTTGCGGCTGCGACTTTACGTCGAAATGCACGACTTTTCTCGATGGAGGAGAGTAAGTAATGAAAAGTCAGTCATTTAGCTGCGAGCGCAGATAACACATGAAGGCAGCCCGATTCCATCCAGCGTGCTCGCGCTCGTTATGAGAGTGCAGATTTGACATTTGCGCGATATGCGGGAGAAGAGCGACTTTTCCAATTCTTGCTTGTGCATTCAATCGGCGGATTCGGTTATAGTTCACCGAAGAGCGCGAGCGCGCGCGCGTACTGTACTAAGACAATAGACACATAAATATAACTGTGGCATTTCGCGCTCCTCGCTCGACATTCAGAGCCGTGCGGCCGCGGCGGCGGTTTGTTTTCAATTTCGCGATGGCCGAAAACACTTGTGCGGCTGTGAACTTTTCGCTCGCGTACGAAGGAATCGCGGCGGAATCGTTTGTTAGGTTACTGGAGCGCCATGCAATTTGTTAAGCGATTGCTCATCGGAAATCGCATTTCGCGGAGCGCGAGCGCGCGTTGCGCAACTTTTTCGACATTTGCTCGCGCCGCCGTCGAGCGATTTATAAAATAATTGCGTCAATCGGCGATAGCGGAATTTCGAACGCGTCCGCATCGAAATCGAAATTCCAATGCGCAAATCGTGCACGCGAATTTTTCCCCAGCGACTCATCGAAAAGTCAACGTACGATTACCTCACTCCATTTCTTATAAGCGAATGTAAATAAATATTGCGGCTGATTTTTCTATGTGTGTCAATAGGAAGAATCGGACAACAACGCGAACAAACGCTTGATGAATAATTGATGATCGTGCGAGACACCCACCCGCGAAAAATATGACACTTCAATGCGTTTTGCTAGATTTCTTCCACAATAGCCACGTGGGCCTTGCACACGAATTGTGTGATGCATTTTCGCGCATAATTTAACACACGACAACGGCAACAGCGCGCAATTTGAATACAAATTCAAAGATCAATTTGCATGAAATTTAATTTGCGTTTCCTTTTAATTTCGAATTTTTCTATTCGTCTTCTCGCGTACACAGCATGCACTGCAGCAGGCCGAAAACGAACATCGGTGTCGTATAAGGCGTTACAGTGTTGAGCAAAGCGTATTTAATTAATCAAGTCAATGCGCACACGTATCATAATAACAATAGAATTGAATGCGAACAAGTGTACGAAACGCACGTTGCTCTGACACATGCAGACAAATTTTAATAATGTCGAATCAATTATGCCTGTTTTTCGAATACAATTACGCATACATTTTGTCGAACATGAGCGCGCGCGAGAGCTATTAAATCATTTCAATTTCAAATTTCTTTCGAACTTATGCATTATGCATGCATATAATATCTATCTCTCTGCCGGTCGATTCGTGGCGCTCTTGTATTTATTTTCAATGCGTTATAAACATGTTCGTTATGTTTTTATTACGCTTTTTTACTTTCGTTTTGCATTCAATGATTCGTAGAAGTGCGCACGGCACCCGAAGAGAAATTTGATATTAATTTAAATTTGAATTTACTCGAATTTGAAGATTTACTCTACTCCTACTTTTTTTCTCACCGAGTTTGAACGCGTTACACTTGATTTCACATTGTATTATAAGGATTACAATGCAAAGCTCGCATTTAGCGTACAAAAGAACAACAAACAATGAAAAAAGCGTTTAAGACGAACTGTTGTACTTTACATTGCAATTACATTCACTTTTGATAGGCGAAAAATGCTGATCGTTTGTGCGATTGCCAAGCGGAAAAATGTTGCATCATACGCGATTGGAAATTGGGAATTTCATCTTTGATCAGGTTACGCAATTGGAAACGAACGCTGAAACGAATGAAGCAAAACGCTGAAGTGAAGAATAAAACGATGTAACTTCATCGCATCATATACGTACGAACGAGAAAGTGTGGATGTATGCGTTAGTGTTTGATTGAAATTTATATTGCTTTCGTTCAGCTGATTGATCTATCATGACTATTGTTTTTACAATTATTCGTGTAATGCATTGCAACACGTTTGCTATAAATGAAGATATTTGTTACGTGCAATACGAATCAGCATGTGGTGTATAATTAACTCGCAAATTAAATGTTAATGTTTTATTTTTATTCGAGCTTGCTTTGAGTATAATTCGTGAGGTTCGTCTTCGCTCGCCTCTTGCAAGGTGTTGAATGCCGAGTGTCGGAGAGCGAATAACTTCTTGAACCGTGTTGTGGTACTACAAGCGGCACGCATCTCCTTCATTCATTCATTCATAACTTCTTCGCGCGACTCGTTGCGAGACGGCTTGGCAACAGGAATGAATTATGCGTCATTCCTGCCCGTTCATCGGCACAAATTTATATTCGTGCGCTACGGGCCTCGCTATGTAACCCACCTGTGAAACGCAATGAGAAATGAATCAATTAGACTCGTTTGCTCCTTCTTTTCTCTTCGGTTCAAATGGGCAAGATTCGGAAAAAAACAAGATTCAAATAATCAAGAGATCTAATCATGGAAGTCATCTGACGAAATTATTACACACGTTTTTTTCGTGTAATTGCTTTTGATAAATGTTGACAGCGTACGAGAAATTTCATTCATTCCAAATTTATCATAGAGTTTTTAGTCGGATAGCGCAAACGCAGCATGGTGAAACGATGAATAATTTGTCATTTTTTTCCTCCTCAAGAGTCAGGTTTGCCCGTTTGCAATCGCATTTATTACATCGATTATTTACGACTCGTTGATGCTAACGCTAACCTCCATTTCCTTCCTTATACTTGAGGTGCACTCCGCACACGTCTGACAGCGTTGTGGAATTGCTCATTGTTGGTGCTTAACATTTAAACATAAACTCTTCAGAAGTTCCAAGAGTCGTTTGGAGTTTTCGGTACAACACGCACTCGGAATAAATTACGAGATATTAGATATAGATGGATCTTGGCGATAGGAGAAGAGTAGCTTAGTTTACGTGTGACGCTTTTTGTGCACGACGATATAAAACCGCCATTGAATTGAATCGAAGATGCACACACGCACGGTATCATTGAAAAATCCTATAAATACAAACACGATATCGGCGTGTGAGCACTTTATGCTTCTTCGCTTGTCGCCGGAGCACTCTGCATCGCGAGTCGAACGCGAGTCAGTCGAATACAACTGGGAGATAAGTGCATTTCTCTGGACGCAGTCGGTCTGCGCTGCAGTGTGCGCCAATGCGCGATAGATAATTTTCATTCATGGATTTAAGATTTATAACTAGTTATTTAAATGAGTCGCTCGCTTCTAATGCACGCCAAACACATATTTTCCGAATGCTGTGACATTCGGAAAGATAGGATGTGTTTCAATATTGTGAGCACTTTATTACTCTTTCCTTCACGAGAAGACTTTATACGCAGGCCGATCGTAATTTATTGAAGAAGGAAAATAAGGAACGAAACGCAAGAACAAACAGGGAATTATGTGTGTGCGGAGACGTGGAAATCGATATTGTCGCGCATTCCACATCGCGCATGTGGGGTAGCCATTTGGGAATTTTCCTCACTTCCTTGCGATGAGGGTGATTTTCCACGCGGAATACGCATGCGCGTTCTCCACGTATAGGGACGTTTAGTACATAAATCTCCGATGAAGGAAAGCGGAAAATGCGCGTAGTGAACGTCTGCTTCGTCATTGGACGAATCGGCGGCACGAGTTGGAACGCATTTCGGGGGGTGGTGGTGGTGGTTGCGTTGGAACAAAGGGAATTATAAATGTACGAATTTCATTCGCATACGAATCGCGTGTTATCAATCACTGGCATTGCTGTTGCGCTGCGTTTCGTTGACGAATAATAAAGTGTAGCTTTGCACGCCATTCGCAAATTAAAATTTAATTAAACACCAAGCCACTTTCCGGCTACAAGAATAATTGAACAACAGCAAGAACAGGAGAGAATACGTAGTGAAGAAGAACATTTATTTAAATGCATATATTTACTCTTTGGCAAGTCAATAAAGGCGGTTATTGAATAAACAATCATTTATTTTGTGATTTCAATTTCCGCCTGGCACGCACACTGTATTATTATGATTGTTTTTATTGTTATTGTGAGTTGTTTTATCGTCCGAAATATGTAAATGCGCATGCTGCGTACAATGCACTCTTTCATATGCAGCGTTTGAGATCGATGACGCAAATATATCATCTCCATGCGGCGGAAGGATGATGATGATGATGATGGCGAATACGAGCGCGCACGTGCCACAATAGGAAGAGATCCACGCGCAATTGTCCTGCGAGCAACAAACTTATTATTATCGCCCGCTCTCGCTCGCGTCGAACGCTCTTCTTTTGTTGATTTAAATGGTACGTTCTTCTTCGTCTTCTTCTGCTGCTTCAGAGTTTTAAGTTTTTCTCGCATTGCGCTGTTATTATTCATATGTCGATTGAACACAATGGCAGTGGGTGTCTGAGTCCTGCGTCTGTCTTTTGATACACGCAAGAAATACGACGAATGCATTATTATTCTGTTGTGCATATTTATAGATTGCGACGGGCAATCAATGCAATAAAACTCGGAATAAACTAGTAATTGAACTTTAAGTAAATACGCGCGCGGAACAAATAAGCGCTCGCTTGATAACTTATTAGCCGTATTAGAAAACTATGCATCGAGCGCCATAACGCCAGCTATAAATGTGACAAAGCTTGTAGTTAATAATTAATTAAATTACGCATACGCTGACCGGTTATATACGAGCGTATAATGCGAATTTATACCGTGCCTTATTGCGCTGAACAACCAGCTCGCAGGACGTAATGCGAAAAAATGCAAATCACCACGCGTGTGCCGGCATTAGCCTTGCGTTGCGATTTTATTTATGCGTTTAGTTGGAGTTTGTTTGCTCGGAAGGTGGTTGCTTGCTCTGGCTGGTTGGTGGTCAGCGATTATGGCATAATTATTAAATGTGCCACGACGCACTCGGCGATGATTGTGATTTAGTGGATCAGACACAACGCCAAAGAGCGAATGCGTACGCAAAGAATATTAAGTATTCCCGTGGCTTTTGATATTGTTATGCGCACGCGTTTGCTTGCTGCCGGGCTATAAAACTATCAATGGCATACACATGAAAATAGCAAATAATGCACAATGAATGTAATCTTGAGAGTGCGGGCAAATAAATTGTCGAATCGGAACTCTCTTGCGCATTACGTTCGGTATACGTATGGTGTCATTGAAATTTCAGTTGGCGCTGAAGAACGAATATATTCTAATTGGAACGAGGTTGAGTTAAGATCTATTGTCTGCTTGGTGTATAGAGGCAATAGATATCTCTTAGCCCCCAAGACTCCCAAGGCGTTCGGGCGTACATTGCAATTCGATCATTTCTAATCTAATCGACGTGAAATTTATCACATGCGTTGTCCATTCAAATGTTTAACGCGATTAAATTAAATATGCAAATTTCCATTCATTGTCTTCATTCGAATCATTCGTTATTGATTTCTCGATTTTGTTGCGTTCGCTGCTTTTGCGACTTGGCAAAACATTTTGATTAATTATCATCATACGTTATCGGGGATTTCTATCGACGAAATGTGGGTAAAAGTAGTTCAAGCGTGCTAAATGTTTCGTTTATGTAACATGCGCAAAAATTTAAGCCCGCCAGATTTTTATCTATTAATATGTATGAATTTTCTCTCCGTTTGTTTTACGAAATTCCTCGGATATTATTTGGCCGATGGAGAGAGAGTGAGTACGAGAGGTGAATGAATAAAGATTTAGTTTAGTTTAAAACTGGTCTACATTAAGCTGAATTATTGAATTTTCCAATTGAACGTCGCACATATATGGACATGGTACGCAGTACGCAGCGTTCGTAAAGCACTCGGAGGAAGAGCAGCAAAGCGAGCGCTTTCTAAATACAAATCGCACACATCGCCGCGAAGACGAACTATAGCAGCGGTAGTATGCAACTTTTAAGGTACTTTGAGAGAAAATACGAGAGAAATGTTTCAGCCGTAAACGGCACGGAAAAACTGAAACACCCACGATTAATTGATACATGTCGTGCTTGTTGTCTTTGACGTCGTCTTCGCAAAAGACCAAATTTAGAGCCAGTTCGCATAATATACCTGCAGCTAAAATACACATTTAGTCAACGTCGAACGAAATAATCATCCAGTCTTCAGTGCTTGTTCGGCGAATAGCTAGACGAGCTTCGGCGAGTATTTATTTGCATTTATGCGTTGCACGTCCGTGTTGAGATTCTCTCAACACCTTTCGACACCTTTCGCTGCCTTAGTTTAATGCATGCGCCGCGTGTATTAATAATATGTACTTATCGAAATGATACGTCGTCGAAGCCCCCCCTCGGGGTGACTAAACGCTTCCATTAATCAAATTACATATCATTATCGAAAGCGCACGCATATTGTTCGCTGTATGCAATTGCGCGACAATAAGTCTATAATATACCAAGTGTAATAAATGCGTTTGCATTTTAATTGTACGGTTATTTGGGATTATTTACGAAAATTGATTCATTAATTTTCATTGCCTGATTGATTGGATTTTAGTCGTCACAGTGCCGGTTTAAAATTACCGTATTAAATTGGTTAATTCTCGTGTCGATACCACCCACACCTCTTTGGCTCAGTCGCGTCACTCACCGTCACGATTTCAAACGCAGCGTGATTTTTGTCTTGCTGTGATATAATATGATATTCACTATTCATTTCATCGTTGATAATAGTAAGTGAATCGAACGGTTATGCAATTTTCACTCAACAAAACATTTCATACGTTTTTTGCCAGACGATGCCGCAATAACACGGGTAATAATTGATAAGTGTGCGCTCAGCATTAAATTCAATTTCGATTCGAAACGCACACTACTTGAGTAATGAATAAATGCATTGAAATTGATTTATTTGCTTCAATTTAAAACAGCTTCTAATTTTGGCATTTGCATTGGAATGAGTATTAATCATTTCGGATTATTGAGTTATTTCCTAATGATTCTGTTACATGAAGCTATTTTAATTGATTGCCTATTAATTATATATAATTAACGGGCTTTAAAATTGCTCGCGTTTAACTCTCGACGTCAGCTTTTTGCTCCACAAAATGCTCGCACAGCAGCCAATTAGTCCGAAGTAAACAATAATTTCGTAAAATAATTGCTAAACTGCTCAGTTTTGGAGCTGTTATGCAAGTAAATATCGAAGAGTTAAGGATCTTTTTTAATTATACGTGTATGTAACAAACGTGATTCACAAAACAGCCATTTAGAGTAAAAGTACATAGTTTTCAATAATTTACAGCTTTTTCGGTTTAGATTTTTAATTGCATCATGTTCTTGATATAGCACTTAAGATAATGGGCAGCGGCTGGAATCGAAAACGCGTTTTGCGGAATAGGTATACCTACACATCGAATTGACTGACTGAATGAATGAGCGAGTATCGAGGGACAGAAAAATATTGAAAAGCTAGTCACGATTTTTGTGTAATTCATTATCGACGCGTATGCGTGTGTTGCTTAATTAGAAACTCAATCAATGGCATGTTTATCAATCATGCCTAATCATTTTCATAATCGGAATCCAAACTTTTACTTGTGGCGTTGTTTTTCGACGTTTTATTCTTCGGCAGTGATCAATCAATAGACGACCACGAGCAGGAAAGGTTAAGGAATGATTGGCAATTTTTGTCGGTGTACTTAAGTATCTTAAATTGTGCGCTAATTAAAAGTACGCGGCGATTGTTGTTGACTAACTTTTTAAAATCACTCGTGCAAAGTGTTTGCATACGAACGAGGAATTGTAAAGTGCGTGTTGTGAAGATCAACGCTCTTCTCATCTCATGAGCATTCTCGAATTTTTTGCTCTTCGCGTGTCTTGTCGTTTCACCTATATTTCAGCGCGCTCGAAGAAGCAGAAGAAGAAGAAGAAGTCGATGGCATCGTACACTTGTTGCCGGCTGACCTACAGCCTCCGGCGCGAATGAAAATGATGATTTATCCAAATTCCAACCGCGTCTCGTCGCTTCCTACCTACCTCTCGCGATCGGAGAGACTGTGTGTGCATCGGGCACTTTTTGCGCGTTCATCAGCCGCTAACGATGCCAGACAGACGGCCGCCGCGAATTTTATGCCCGTATAAAGTGCACATTGTTCATAAATTAAATCAGCATTGTTTCGAGATACGTTTTTCGGCACGTCTGACTTTTAATCTTGCGGCGATTTCACGCGACTCGCACGCTCGCTTTGGCCCAACCAAAGACAGAAATCCGCAAAGCGAATTCTTCACGAGTTCTACATGCATGCGAACACGAATGAAATACGCGGCGGATAAATAACGGCTTGTTTCTCACCGTAATTCATCGGCAGCTACTTGTTTCGTCGCAAATTGCCCATGTAGAAAGTCGCCCTTTTGTGATAAGCGCGTGGAAATTTCATGCGCATTTCAACCTCCACATGCCGCGCCGTTTAAATATTAATATAAGTAACTAAGTAAGTATGGGAATTAATTAAATGCTAAACACATTTTATTGCTTGTTTTTCCTATCAAGATTTATTTATCATATGCTATTCAAATAATTCCCATTGCCATGCAATGCAAAGTTTAACTATAACTTTTTGCGCGCCTCTCGTCATAAACGCGCGAATTTTTGGTGGGTTTATGGTATTTTCTGCCTCGAGACTCCATGACTTGCGTAAATAAATTGCAAATAATAAATTCCGTTTTATAGCATTGTAAATTTCATTTATATTTTAAAAACGGAAGCGCGTCTTCAGCGTTGCGCTGCGCTTTTTTATTATGATGTCATATTGAAGTGAGCACACAATCAGTTGCATCAGCAATTGTCCTCCAATGGTGACAAGATATGATCAGTGCGCGCTCGGCAGAGGCGTGCGCAAGAAGCTCCTGCTGCAGATGATAATGCATTGTGTCCGCAATGGTGCGAATGCATCATCAGCAGCTCGGCGTGGTGCCGGAGACGAAAAGAAATTGACTCATTTATCAGCGGCCGCGAATAATGAACGCGCCGCATTTTCAGAGAGAATCTTCGAAATTAACTTATAAATGCACGCAACAAAAAGGCGTTATCTCTTGAAGTTTTTATTGTCCACGCTGTGATCACTTAATCCAAGATGGATATTGCGATTCTGTTGTTGAATTCTCTTGGTAAGATGAAGAATTCCTATTTTTGAGAGTACATAAAGTAATTTATGTTTCACTGATTCTTCGTTTCACCAATTTTAATTAAATTCAATTAGTTTTACAAAAATTAAGTGCTGGTACTTACCGCTGATAAAAAATTAATAGTTTTCTTTGCCGTTCAAGTGCAATTTCTCTGGAACTTGCACTTCACGTCGTCGGCTGTTAAAGCGCGCAATAAAACGTGATTTTTAATTAACCGCAATTTCTAATCATTGCCAACTGCATAGCATCATAGTTTAGTATGTGTATGCGAATGCTGGTTGAAAATTAATTTCACGATAATCTTGAGATTTTGATAATACCATTCGACTTGGTCAAATGGGTGGTTGATTTGCGAAACAATGAACTAAATCTACTTAAGATTTGATTTAAATTTTGCGAATGCAACTCAAATGTTGCTTCAGCGTATTTATATGCAAAGTCCTCGGTCACAAAGCTGAGCTTTTACGTGTCGCTGAATGCACATAATGCGAATTGCTAAAGGCTGAACGGAACTGCATGATGGAAATTGAAAAGCGCATTTGATGTTTATCTTTTAATAGCGTTGAGGACCACATACTGGATGCATTTCGCGTGCGTAAATGTTTCGTAAATTTCGTAAATACATTGCTGAAGTGAGCGGAATATTTATCCGCATTGATGATCAATTTATTTTCTACTTATTTGAAATTAAGCATCACTTGATTTATCTCTTAATAGTGACATCAACTGCGGAAAGTATTCGCAATATTATCACATTCTGATTTATAACCTGTAATACATTTATGCCTTTTCATGGAGTACTATTTATTGACGCGAAATATAAAATATTATTATGTTATAATGAGCAGTAACGACGTCTCCGGTGTGCGAAGATGTTTGTACAATTGCAAAAAGATAGCGTAGAGAGTGCGCACAACGCGGAAATGTAAATGTTTAAATAGTGCATAATTTCCATGATTTGTCGCTCAATTTAATATCCACAATTTGTGCATTTAACGCTTCACGTGTGGAATTTCTTCGAGAAAATTCTATCTCAAGCATTCAATGCTATAAAATCTGAAAGAAAGATAAAACATGCCATCGCGCGCTTATTATAACATCGATAATAAAGTGTAAAGAATTGAAATATCAAATGTAAAAAATAGCCGGCGCATTATACATTAAGAGAATATAATGTGAGCATAAATTTAAATATTAAATCCGAATGAGTCGAGTAGACTAACAACAAGACAATAATATAAAATTGCGTGTCGTGCACGTTATAATAAATAATTACGGCAAGCGTTTAAACTACATAATCGACGCAATGATTTATTGATTTATTATTTATTATTATTCCATTATAAATATCATTATGATTGCATTGTTGCTGTTGTTGTTGTTGTTGCTATAATAATCGTGTTGGGAGCTCCGGCTTGTGGGTGTTGCGCTTTCTTTTACGTGCATTCATTGTACATTTTTTACGTTCAGTTGTAGGTAATTCTTTTCTCTTGTTCGCAATAGCTAGAGAGACTTGGAGAGACTTGCGTATTCTTAGTTAGTATGTTGCTGAGTATAAACATCAGCAACAAGAGGAGGAAGAAGAGGAATGCTTAAGTGCTTTGATGTACACACTCGCAATGAAAAGTGCACTTACCTACACATTAAGTACCATTCGTAAGCGCGCGTTACACCTACGCAGCTTCAACGCGATATTGTCTATGAAATCATTTCTGATTAGTTTTTCAAGAGTTGCATTCATTGTGATAAATTACACGAGATATCTTCAATGCACACTGTGTTGTATGTGCGCTTAGAGCAGAGTAGAGTTGTATCTCTGGAAATAAATCGAAAGCATTAAATGGGTAAAGTGAACTGAATTAAAATTTAATTGAGCTCTCCACCATACATTGTTTTACAAAATGAGTAGAAACTCACTTGAAACATAAACTAAGTTTTTAATAGGTATAATTGGATAATTGGAGTGATTTAATTCGATTACAATTCGGTAACGAACAACTGAAAGTCGAGCAAGTTGTATTTTACACTCTTTTTTTGCCTGCTGTCTCTCACATTTGATCTTCAATTACACCGTTCGACTCGTGGATACGAGACATCAAGTTCAAGTGAAACATACTGCTGGAACGCGAAACGCAATAAGAGAAAAACACATATAATTAACGACAATTTATAATCATCAATTTGACGTTTTTATTGTCAGCTGAACGAAATCGTTCGCAGCGCGCGTAGCTTTAGCTTTTTACGAAATTAGTTCGTTAGCAGCGCAGACTGAGCTTATTGATCCTTTTGCTGCATTGAAAATACACACAACTCTCGTTAGCTAAATGCTAACACTAATAAGTGTATTAAACAAAAGATTAACATGCGTCGAGCGAGTGCAATTTTCAAGTTCCCACCAATTTATCTCAATTTGTATTGAAGGCTCAAGGATGGACGAAACGTGCGTATGCATGTGCACAACATTGTTGAATCACTCTGCGCGTGAGGAACGCTGCTATCATCATCATTCGGCGTTTTACGTGAATATAATATAATAATAAACGCATTTTGCATTGCACTAACGAAACGGACGACAGCGCTCGCTCGCCAGCAAACGCGCAGCCAAGAAGGCAAAACGTAATAAGTGAGATTTGCATATTATTACATGCGCTGTACAACACTTTATCGCACAAACATTTTCTATTCTAACGGTCTTAATTTACAATACTTAATGCAATAAAATCGCTAATATATTGCTGATATTATTTCCTACTTTGCGAACCGACCGCACGGTTCGTTTGTGCTGGCGAAAAAATGCGATTTTGTCAAAGAACACGCACGCTCGCCAAGCAGCACGGACTCGCGAACTGGCGAATTGCTAATCACATTACTACAATTCATTAAAATTCACAAATAGTTGTTAACGGCGAGTAAATTTTGTTTGCGTCATAGCTGTAATTGCTTTGTGAGTGTGTACAAATTTATATACATTTGTGTCGTTCGGGTTGAAATTCACTGGATTTGCAATTAAAATCAGCGGCGACGGCAATAAACATTTCAATATATGTAGAAACAATAAGCAATTCCAACGCCCACGCGTTGTGGCCGCCTCAATAAAAATCTACAATTATCGGTAATTTCTTTTTCCGAATGTTCTTCGGACTCGTTCGTGGTACAATGAATGCATTGATCTTGCGCAGACAAATAATAACGCGCGCAGATTGCCTTCGTCTTGATCTGTCTCAAGCTAACAAATCATCTTAATTAGAGTGTTGCACTATCGCTGTATTAATGCCACAAGATCCAGCAATGTTTTTCATCATAATTTGCTATAAATTTTGTTGAGAAATAGCAATTCCTTGGCACGCACAATAAACGCTCAAGAACGTTTATGGCATTTGAAGCGAGTGTAACTTTTTAATTCGTCATAAAACTTGGATTACTCCGATCGTATTCATTAATTAATGTTATTGATGCATTGTTGAAATGCATCGGAAGTGGTTCGATGTGCAGCTCATACATCATTTCGTTACGTTTCCAGAGATGAACGCGCACTAACTGACAGCTGAACGAGACTATTTTCTTCTTGTATAGCTATCGGGACTGCCTTCATTCGCCCATTCAGTCATTACACAATCCATTATCGATTTTATAAATAGCGTCGGGGTTGGAATCGGACGTGTGCGCACCGTTTTTCGTTTGGAATTAATAGTTGCTTGGTTCGGGCGCTCACTTTTAATTTTAATTAATGACCAGTGCAAGCGCAGTAGCGTGTTGGTAGTTTTACGATTATCTGCGTTTGTTATCTGTGCCTATATTGGGCCATTTAATGCTCGGCCTGCAGTGTCGTCCTACGTACCGCACACATCCCGCGAGCGTGTAATAAACGCAACGAAAAGCATTAGCGGTAGCGTTCCGATCGCCGCAACCGCCGCAGCGCTCAATGAAAGCACAATGCCTTCGACCAGTTGGATTTCCCTTTGTTGTAAATGCTTTCATTAACTGATTGTTAACTTATCTTCATGCTGCTACTGTTTTACGGCTGTTACAATGATAAACAAATGTGCATTTAAACTTTAATAGCTGTTTGTTAAACTATGCACAAGAATGCTAAAGAACATCTCTACGCTCTTAAAATAACAATAATATGTAATCATTTGCTGAAATTGGCAATATATTCATTGGCAGGCTTTATTAGTACATAATGTGCTGCCGAGATGTAGGTATCATGAGTCAGCGCTTCGTCTTTTATGTGTACTGACTTTTGAAATTATTTATTTGTTTATTAAGCTGTAATTACAATGAGCAAAACCATATAATCATACGTAATTAAATTTAAATGGCTTTTAACTGAATAATTTATGCGCGAATATTTGTTAGTGAAATTAATATTTTTATTAGTCGAGTGAACAATCACCCCTGATCGTAAATTTGCTGCCCCCCGAAAGAATAGAAAGAACAAGACTCAAAATAAACAGAAGTAATTTAATTAATTAAGCTCAACCTCCCTTCGTTCGTTCGTTTGTCTTGATGCTACGCACACACGAATACGCAGCAACAACTCTTTAAATATGATCAGTTATTAATTGAATTCGGTTCATTTATCACAATTTGACATGAAGTGCGGAGCCGTTTTGCCACTTTGAAATGCAAATCGTGCGCATACGGCCGCAGCAGCAGGCGGTGGCAAATTAATTAATTGATTGCATTTCTTTTTGTTCCAGGTGAGTTTTTCTTAATTAATCCAATCCCCTTTTACGTCTTCGACGACGGCGGCGGCAGCAGAGGCAAACGCCTTCGTGCTGCGTGCTCTTCGCGTGTGAGTATGCCGAACGCATTTATCATTTGCTGCGTCGGCACTGCTTTGCCGATATTCGCGTCCTGCTTCATTCAGGTATGTGCGCATATGTATTGATTTATATCAATAACACTGCCGCCGATAGCGCAGCGTTCTCAAGGAGACAATGTTCCAATATATGCGTTATGCACATCTGTGCCGTAAATTAATTTCTAATATATGCGACGCGTATTAATCTAATCTTATTTAATTTACTTTCAAATTAGGAGCAACTTCTCGTGTTGCCAATTCATACGCAGCTTGCACGCACGCGAACGTTTAGAAATTTTCAATTAATCCAACATTTTTGCATATTATCAATCTGTCCATCGAGATTTATTGGAATCTATTAATCGATCGCGATTTTCATGCGTTGGTCGTAAGTTATTCGACGGGGGGTTTACATCAAGGTTTTATCAGTAGGAAAATGTAATGACATTCTTAAATAATTATTGTTTTCGGATAGAAGACGCATTCAGGCGGTGGAATTGGTGGAGGTTAATTGACATTATTAAAATTTATCGATTCAATAGTCGGTGATGAAAGCACCTACAATAATGGCATTCGATATTTAAAAGAGATCAACGAGGCATTTATTTCTCGATTGAAAAATGTGATGAAATATTGACGTCGATTCGAATACATATTCATAAAGCGAGCGCATTTCGTCATTGCACTAAAGCGTTTCATTCATTGCTGTCTCTCTCGCAGAATTAATTTATGCTCGCAAAGGGAATTTATTAGCACCCGAGGGCGTTTTGTTTCTATTAGTCGCACCGTGCGCGCGCGTGCGTACGCATAGTGAAAACTTGTTAAATTTAATTTTATCAATTTCCGACGCAAATGAAATGAATTTACATTGCGCATATCAATTTCGCTGCGCGGGAATCAATTTGTTGCACATGCGCTATTTTTTAATTAGCCAACAAAGGCAATTACTCACAGCGTAATTACGTTGACTTTTCTAGTTCATTTGTAGTTTACCGGCTTGTTAAACGTTAACTAATAAGATAACGAGCCTAATTGCAAACGGCTCGAATGCGCTCGCATGTCCAAATAGATTGACAAGCACTGAACAATCAATCAATTCATGCGGGTTTGGAAATTTGTTTCGAATAATAATTGCCAACTTTTACAACTCTGGTAATTTTCACCTTCGATGAGTAATTGTGGAACGCGTTGAAATTAAAAAGTCGAAATTTTTCCCATTCGAAAAGCTATAAAATAAATAAAAACGCACATATGCATAATAAATTATGAAAATGAATTAACTTAGAGTCATTCATCATTGGAAAGCCGTTTATTAAATATCATAATTAATCACATGCGGCATTGAGCATTTTTAAATTGCGCTCGTTTTTCAATTTTGCAAGGAGATTGCTTTGCTTATAAATGAAGCGCGCATGTCATCGATGAAAAAGCGCGTGCACGCTGGCGATCGCCATTGCTCCAGTATAAATATTCCACGCACACAGTTGACATTATCTGCGCGCATCGATCGCCTTCAATTTCCTGCTGAACGGATTTCAATGATTCTTACCCAATTTAAGTCAATGAAGAGAAAACTTGTCCGCGACGACAACAACTTGATAGAAATACGCGTATTCGTCGTAATCGCCGTCGTGGTAGAAAAATAGCTGCTGCTCGTGGAGTACGCGGAAAGCAGCGCGGAAAAAATCGATATGTCGATCAGTTGTTATAATTTATAGCATTCATATCAATTTATCGATGGCGCACGCGATTTCATTGCGTGATTAATGCGCGAGTTGAAATCAATTTATTGATTAATCATATTTTTTCCATATCTAGTTCAAATTGTCATTGCAATGAAATATATATGCGCATTGATTTTTATTTCCTATTGAACTAGTTTTTTTATCCGTTTTTATTGACTTCTTCGGCAATCTTTCTTATGCAACAATCGCCATCAAGATAAAGGAGTAGATAGATATGCTGGCCGCCGACTGACTGAAGAAGGAAGAGTGTGCTGCTTGATCTTCTTTATGGAATTTCAAGCAAATTTAATTACAACGGCACTGTGCGCGGCCGGTAATAATTACTTAATGCGTTTTATTAGGATAATCTTCTTAATTAATTTACTTCGCCGCATGTGCGCACGTTCGCCGCGATTTACATGCCAGGACGCAAAAGGCGCACGAATTTAACGACACGCGAAATACCTAGCGCCAAATATGCGTTTGCGTGTGCATTCCACGCAATGGGATTTTCTTCATTTGTTGCACGGCCGCATTGGCGCGTAATAGATAGCCATGACGGACTTATCAAAAAATCATTCTTCATGAGTGCGCTAGTCATAAGTAGTGCTCGCAGGCCAAGAAGGCTCTCTTTCTCCACGCCACGGCCATTCGCATGCGGCGCGCATAGTGTGGCGGGCAAACACGTTGAATATTAATAGTTTTAATGAATCCGCGGTATGCGGCGGTCGCCGGTTGGCTCGCTGCAAGCCGCGGAGAATAAGCGAGGAAGCGGCCGATGGAGGCAGTGCTCGCGCTTGCGTTGTACAGTTAGCGGCCAGCGCGCCGGAAAAATCGATGTCAGAGGGCAGCCGCGATGCCAAGAGTCGCCACGCATCGTCGACGCCGCCGTTTTCGACACGCAATTTGCAAATTGCGCCCAGCAACACAACAACGCGCTCGCCGCCACCACGGCGCAACATTCACCAGCGCGCGCTTCATTCATGCTGAAACGTAATTCGTCATTACGTTCATGTACGGTATGCGCATAGATAACTTCGGGAAATTTGCAAATGTGCGCGGACGAATGTATGTTTTTTTTGCGGCGTTGCTCAGCGATAGCACGTTGAATTTCATACATTAAGTGCGAAGACTAATGGCGTTAATGATTATTATACATTTTCATAATGTTTATAATGTTATTATAATTTGTCTGCTGCTATCGGCGCGCAGATAGGTACTACTAGCGGTACGTGTTCGTGTCGCTCGCTGTAATGGCTGGAAAAAGAGAAAAAGGAGGAAAAGCCACTCAGAAATTAGTTGCGAGCGATCAGCGCGCGTGAATAATAATGAAATTGACGATATAATCAACGCACCGTCGTCACGTGCATCAGTCAAACACGTCAATCAATGTGTCTTAATTAGAAAACCGTCGGAGAGGGCGTGCTGTTTACGTTTGGATCTAATATTACAAGGAAATTAACAAACAACGTGACTAATTAATGCGCGTATACCTACTCTTGATATGCGTACGCTGCGCCGGTGGGAAATGCGATGATTCGCAATGATGTGAAGGAAATTTGCAACGCAAGTCCAACTAATTGCTTTGATATTATTAAACGTCAAACACATGTACAAAAAGAAGACAAACACAACACCGTTGTTTTTGCGTGGTTTGCAGAGAGCTACGATACTGAAATCATTATTAATTATAAACAAACGAAGGCGCTGAAGAGCTCACCACTTACTCTCTTCTCACCGAAATCATCGTCGCTCTTGACCGATTGCTTTTGCTGCCGGTGCAGCGATATGAGTGCGTGAAACTTGCGGTCATTTATAATGCTGGTCTTCAACTGGCATACGACCATTTAGTACATACATGCGCATACATTTATTATTTTACTTCTTACATTATGGATTATCAGCGAGAGCTAAGTAATACGTGCGTATCGCTTAAATGATTTAAGTGCGATTTTTACGGGTAAAATATTCATGCAAACATTTCTGATAACATAGTGGTTGATTGAAGAACATGAATATCAAAAGCATGAGTAATAATGTGAGCTTATGGTTTATAACATCCTAGGAATAAATTAAATTAAATACCATATTCCGTCGTCAAAAATGAATTTATTATTACAATTTTGTATGGTAAAAACGGAAGTAGACCAGTATAGCCGCAAAAGAGTATAATCCTGACAAACATAAACTTCTTGGCTGAAACTGAAGGCATTAACGTAAATAAGAACACGATGACAGGTGTTTGTCAAGGCTCTATGCTTCTTGCAGGAGTAATTAGAAACTTATTATTATTTATTAAGGCTGAAAGGGGTACATAACAGCCCCCAGAGCAATATATGGACCATAGGTGTACCTTTCAGCTGCGTCTACTGAAAAAGTTCATATACATAATCATAAATCCAATTACCTAATCCTTACTAGTGTTTTCATTTCGGTATTTCTTCCAAGAACCAACCAACGTAACCAACGTACAAGGGACTTACAGTGATAATATGGGGTTTATTTATTTCTAATTATTAATTCATCCATAGCGGTTTTTATACGTATACGAATGCATTATTTACATGTTCCTTGAATACATCTTGTATGAGCTACAAAAGAAATGAAACGAACATATATCATGTCATATAAAACTTGCGATATGAATATAAGGAAGACTAAGAATTTGCCTCGTTGCTTAACTTTTTAGTATTCTTGCTTAATGGACGTGCATCATAACGTAACTAATTCAATGTTTGTTTCTTGCCAGTTGATGTTTTACACCAACGCAACCAACTAACAATTAAGCATATATATTTTTTCAAATGAATAAATATCATATTCTAATCAATATTCCATGACCTATTAGTTTTCTAATTACATGGAGGAAAAAATTGGTCGTTTGCAAATCGCATTGAATAGAATTACATATTTTTGATTTATGACAATCTTGATATTGAGAAACGACAACGCGCCGAATGATTTCACATTAAACAAAAGTAAGAATCAATTTTATATATCAAGATTATATTGTGTGTGTAGCATTTAACAGGACACAATAAAACGATTTATTATAATCGTTTATCGCCGCTATGATCGAGGATATTATATTTTATATTTTTCTATGGTAAAATTCAGTTGAAAGTTAATAGAATTTGCCATTTATCAAAACGAGTTAAGTCGGCCACACACATTATGCAGTATTTGTATAGAAAACACAAATCCACGAGCGCGCTGAGAAACAAAAACAAAACACCTACGCAACGTTTGTATACACCTATGAAAAAATAACGAATGACCATTAGTATTCTGTTCTGTCTATTCGCGCGTTGAATTTACATCGTTTCTATTAATAGTTTATCAACATATAAATAACATAGTTTTAAACCACTCAATGAGCTATCTCACGGATTCACGGACTCTTGCAAACACCGGACAAAATTCGGGCGATTGCGAACAGCTAACAGAGTCCTGCTATATCCTTGCAAAATATCGGCTAACAAAGCCTGCCAAAACTGAAGAACCGGAAGACGTCGAAGAAAAAGAAATCAGTGATATTCGAAATGAGCGTATTGGTCCAGAGGCTTTAAGTATGCGGCAACATTGTAAATTTTATTCCGCGTTTATTGATTGTCTTTCGATATAAAAGCGCCCAATATACACGGGGGTGAATTCCACTGCAACCGTGAGACATTATGTCAACTCGCGTGGTGTCTCTGCGTGCCTTGCATTTCAACAAATCTCTGTTGGATGAAGTGCTGCGAGCGCTTTTATGACGCGATTGGCAGATATTTAACGCGGAAAGAAGAAGTTAGTCGGATGGCATGTTGTACAATGAATTGCTGCCGAATATAAACTTTAACTTTTGGGTAATTTGAAATCATTAGCGCTCTTCACAAATTGCGAATCCTCGTTTTCTTGTAGCTCGTCGTGTTGAAAGTATTGACTTTCAAGCAATGAATATTCGCAATTTACGCGCCAGGCAAGAAACAAACAGTCAAAAGTGAAATATGCGCCAAGATGTCGCGCCGCAGTGAATGCAACAACATAGTTTGTCCGCGTGTAATTGGAAGCAATGTGGTTGTTCATTAATTGTTTACCTTTTAAGTCGATGCCCGTGTGTGTTATTTCACCACCATACAATATAAACGCGAATAAAGTGTTTGCATTGATTCCGTCCTCATCGCAGCCTTTCGCCGGCGAAAATGCATTAACAATTGCAGGAGTTTTCAGCGCACACTTATGGCCTTTTGGGCGCATGCAAGCCAGCCGAACAGCCGTTACGTGAATGCGACGAAGAGGAATTAAGTATAGCAATATCTCGGAATGAAGAAGCCTTGTTGTCTCTCGTTCACGACCACTTGCCGTCATGTACGCCGCTCATAATTACATATTTACATGTTTACATTGCTCATAATCTCTCTCTTCGTACGGCGCACAGTGGTCAATCCGTGGAAAGTCAGTGACA